>CAXARA010001305.1:0-48821 GCA_963971135.1 Stenus bimaculatus
TTTTTTTATAAAGAAATAAAAAAGTTTCTGCAGTTTTTGTGTGATTTTTAAGAAAAACGTTTTTTTGGTATAATTTTAAAAATAATCGACCGAAAAATTTTAAAACTACATTTCTAATTAGATTTCATGAAAATAAAATTATTTAAACAAAATTTACATTTTTTTATAAAGAAATAAAAAAGTTTCTGCAGTTTTAGTTTGATTTTTAAGAAAAACGCATTATTTCTAAAAAATAACGTTTTTTTGATATAATTTTAAAAGTAATCGTCCGAAAAATTTTAAAACTACATTTCTAATTAGATTTCATGAAAATAAAATTATTTAAACAAAATTTACATTTTTTTATAAAGAAATAAAAAAGTTTCTGCAGTTTTTGTGTGATTTTTAAGAAAAACGTTTTTTTGGTATAATTTTAAAAATAATCGACCGAAAAATTTTAAAACTACATTTCTAATTATATTTCATGAAAATAAAATTATTTAAACAAAATTTACAATTTTTTATAAAGAAATAAAAAAGTTTCTGCAGTTTTTGTGTGATTTTAAGAAAAACGTTTTTTTGGTATAATTTTAAAAATAATCGTCCGAAAAATTTTAAAACTACATTTCTAATTAGATTTCATGAAAATAAAATTATTTAAACAAAATTTACAGTTTTTTATTAAGAAATAAAAAAGTTACAGCAGTTTTTGTTTGATTTTTAAGAAAAACGTTTTTTTGGTATAATTTTAAAAATAATCGACCGAAAAATTTTAAAACTACATTTCTAATTAGATTTCATGAAAATAAAATTATTTAAACAAAATTTACATTTTTTTATAAAGAAATAAAAAAGTTACAGCAGTTTTTGTTTGATTTTTAAGAAAAACGCATTATTTCTAAAAAATAACGTTTTTTTGATATAATTTTAAAAGTAATCGTCCGAAAAATTTTAAAACTACATTTCTAATTAGATTTCATGAAAATAAAATTATTTAAACAAAATTTACATTTTTTTATAAAGAAATAAAAAAGTTTCTGCAGTTTTTGTGTGATTTTTAGAAAAACGTTTTTTTGGTATAATTTTAAAAATAATCGACCGAAAAATTTTAAAACTACATTTCTAATTAGATTTCATGAAAATAAAATTATTTAAACAAAATTTACATTTTTTTATAAAGAAATAAAAAAGTTTCTGCAGTTTTAGTTTGATTTTTAAGAAAAACGCATTATTTCTAAAAATTAACGTTTTTTTGATATAATTTTAAAAGTAATCGTCCGAAAAATTTTAAAACTACATTTCTAATTAGATTTCATGAAAATAAAATTATTTAAACAAAATTTACATTTTTTTATAAAGAAATAAAAAAGTTTCTGCAGTTTTTGTGTGATTTTTAAGAAAAACGTTTTTTTGGTATAATTTTAAAAATAATCGACCGAAAAATTTTAAAACTACATTTCTAATTAGATTTCATGAAAATAAAATTATTTAAACAAAATTTACATTTTTTTATAAAGAAATAAAAAAGTTACAGCAGTTTTAGTTTGATTTTTAAGAAAAACGCATTATTTCTAAAAAATAACGTTTTTTTGATATAATTTTAAAAGTAATCGTCCGAAAAATTTTAAAACTACATTTCTAATTAGATTTCATGAAAATAATATTATTTAAACAAAATTTACATTTTTTTATAAAGAAATAAAAAAGTTTCTGCAGTTTTTGTGTGATTTTTAAGAAAAACGTTTTTTTGGTATAATTTTAAAAATAATCGACCGAAAAATTTTAAAACTACATTTCTAATTAGATTTCATGAAAATAAAATTATTTAAACAAAATTTACATTTTTTTATAAAGAAATAAAAAAGTTACAGCAGTTTTTGTTTGATTTTTAAGAAAAACGCATTATTTCTAAAAAATAACGTTTTTTTGATATAATTTTAAAAGTAATCGTCCGAAAAATTTTAAAACTACATTTCTAATTAGATTTCATGAAAATAATATTATTTAAACAAAATTTACATTTTTTTATAAAGAAATAAAAAAGTTACAGCAGTTTTTGTTTGATTTTTAAGAAAAACGCATTATTTCTAAAAAATAACGTTTTTTTGATATAATTTTAAAAGTAATCGTCCGAAAAATTTTAAAACTCCATTTCTAATTAGATTTCATGAAAATAATATTATTTAAACAAAATTTACATTTTTTTATAAAGAAATAAAAAAGTTTCTGCAGTTTTTGTGTGATTTTTAAGAAAAACGTTTTTTTGGTATAATTTTAAAAATAACCGACCGAAAAATTTTAAAACTACATTTATAATTAGATTTCATGAAAATAAAATTATTTAAACAAAATTTACATTTTTTTATAAAGAAATAAAAAAGTTACAGCAGTTTTTGTTTGATTTTTAAGAAAAACGCATTATTTCTAAAAAATAACGTTTTTTTGATATAATTTTAAAAGTAATCGTCCGAAAAATTTTAAAACTACATTTCTAATTAGATTTCATGAAAATAAAATTATTTAAACAAAATTTTCATTTTTTTATAAAGAAATAAAAAAGTTTCTGCAGTTTTTGTGTGATTTTTAAGAAAAACGTTTTTTTGGTATAATTTTAAAAATAATCGACCGAAAAATTTTAAAACTACATTTCTAATTAGATTTCATGAAAATAAAATTATTTAAACAAAATTTACATTTTTTTATAAAGAAATAAAAAAGTTACAGCAGTTTTTGTTTGATTTTTAAGAAAAACGCATTATTTCTAAAAAATAACGTTTTTTTGATATAATTTTAAAAGTAATCGTCCGAAAAATTTTAAAACTACATTTCTAATTAGATTTCATGAAAATAATATTATTTAAACAAAATTTACATTTTTTTATAAAGAAATAAAAAAGTTACAGCAGTTTTAGTTTGATTTTTAAGAAAAACGTTTTTTTGGTATAATTTTAAAAATAATCGACCGAAAAATTTTAAAACTACATTTCTAATTAGATTTCATAAAAATAAAATTATTTAAACAAAATTTACATTTTTTTATAAAGAAATAAAAAAGTTACAGCAGTTTTTGTTTGATTTTTAAGAAAAACGCATTATTTCTAAAAAATAACGTTTTTTTGATATAATTTTAAAAGTAATCGTCCGAAAAATTTTAAAACTACATTTCTAATTAGATTTCATGAAAATAATATTATTTAAACAAAATTTACATTTTTTTATAAAGAAATAAAAAAGTTACAGCAGTTTTTGTTTGATTTTTAAGAAAAACGCATTATTTCTAAAAAATAACGTTTTTTTGATATAATTTTAAAAGTAATCGTCCGAAAAATTTTAAAACTACATTTCTAATTAGATTTCATGAAAATAATATTATTTAAACAAAATTTACATTTTTTTATAAAGAAATAAAAAAGTTTCTGCAGTTTTTGTGTGATTTTTAAGAAAAACGTTTTTTTGGTATAATTTTAAAAATAATCGACCGAAAAATTTTAAAACTACATTTCTAATTAGATTTCATGAAAATAAAATTATTTAAACAAAATTTACATTTTTTTATAAAGAAATAAAAAAGTTTCTGCAGTTTTTGTGTGATTTTTAAGAAAAACGTTTTTTTGGTATAATTTTAAAAATAATCGACCGAAAAATTTTAAAACTACATTTCTAATTAGATTTCATGAAAATAAAATTATTTAAACAAAATTTACATTTTTTTATAAAGAAATAAAAAAGTTACAGCAGTTTTTGTTTGATTTTTAAGAAAAACGCATTATTTCTAAAAAATAACGTTTTTTTGATATAATTTTAAAAGTAATCGTCCGAAAAATTTTAAAACTACATTTCTAATTAGATTTCATGAAAATAAAATTATTTAAACAAAATTTACATTTTTTTATAAAGAAATAAAAAAGTTTCTGCAGTTTTTGTGTGATTTTTAAGAAAAACGTTTTTTTGGTATAATTTTAAAAATTATCGACCGAAAAATTTTAAAACTACATTTCTAATTAGATTTCATGAAAATAAAATTATTTAAACAAAATTTACATTTTTTTATAAAGAAATAAAAAAGTTTCTGCAGTTTTTGTGTGATTTTTAAGAAAAACGTTTTTTTGGTATAATTTTAAAAATAATCGACCGAAAATTTTTAAAACTACATTTCTAATTAGATTTCATGAAAATAAAATTATTTAAACAAAATTTACATTTTTTTATAAAGAAATAAAAAAGTTTCTGCAGTTTTTGTGTGATTTTTAAGAAAAACGTTTTTTTGGTATAATTTTAAAAATAATCGACCGAAAAATTTTAAAACTACATTTCTAATTAGATTTCATGAAAATAAAATTATTTAAACAAAATTTACATTTTTTTATAAAGAAATAAAAAAGTTACAGCAGTTTTTGTTTGATTTTTAAGAAAAACGCATTATTTCTAAAAAATAACGTTTTTTTGATATAATTTTAAAAGTAATCATCCGAAAAATTTTAAAACTACATTTCAAATTAGATTTCATGAAAATAAAATTATTTAAACAAAATTTACATTTTTTTATAAAGAAATAAAAAAGTTTCTGCAGTTTTTGAGTGATTTTTAAGAAAAACGTTTTTTTGGTATAATTTTAAAAATAATCGACCAAAAAATTTTAAAACTACATTTCTAATTAGATTTCATGAAAATAAAATTATTTAAACAAAATTTACATTTTTTTATAAAGAAATAAAAAAGTTTCTGCAGTTTTTGTGTGATTTTTAAGAAAAACGTTTTTTTGGTATAATTTTAAAAATAATCGACCGAAAATTTTTAAAACTACATTTCTAATTAGATTTCATGAAAATAAAATTATTTAAACAAAATTTACATTTTTTTATAAAGAAATAAAAAAGTTTCTGCAGTTTTTGTGTGATTTTTAAGAAAAACGTTTTTTTGGTATAATTTTAAAAATAATCGACCGAAAAATTTTAAAACTAGATTTCTAATTAGATTTCATGAAAATAAAATTATTTAAACAAAATTTACATTTTTTTATAAAGAAATAAAAAAGTTACAGCAGTTTTTGTTTGATTTTTAAGAAAAACGCATTATTTCTAAAAAATAAGGTTTTTTTGATATAATTTTAAAAGTAATCATCCGAAAAATTTTAAAACTACATTTCTAATTAGATTTCATGAAAATAAAATTATTTAAACAAAATTTACATTTTTTTATAAAGAAATAAAAAAGTTCTGCAGTTTTTGTGTGATTTTTAAGAAAAACGTTTTTTTGGTATAATTTTAAAAATAATCGACCGAAAAATTTTAAAACTACATTTCTAATTAGATTTCATGAAAATAAAATTATTTAAACAAAATTTACATTTTTTTATAAAGAAATAAAAAAGTTACAGCAGTTTTTGTTTGATTTTTAAGAAAAACGCATTATTTCTAAAAAATAACGTTTTTTTGATATAATTTTAAAAGTAATCGTCCGAAAAATTTTAAAACTACATTTCTAATTAGATTTTATGAAAATAAAATTATTTAAACAAAATTTACATTTTTTTATAAAGAAATAAAAAAGTTTCTGCAGTTTTTGTGTGATTTTTAAGAAAAACGTTTTTTTGGTATAATTTTAAAAATAATCGACCGAAAAATTTTAAAACTACATTTCTAATTAGATTTCATGAAAATAAAATTATTTAAACAAAATTTACATTTTTTTATAAAGAAATAAAAAAGTTACAGCAGTTTTTGTTTGATTTTTAAGAAAAACGCATTATTTCTAAAAAATAACGTTTTTTTGATATAATTTTAAAAGTAATCGTCCGAAAAATTTTAAAACTACATTTCTAATTAGATTTTATGAAAATAATATTATTTAAACAAAATTTAGATTTTTTTATAAAGAAATAAAAAAGTTACAGCAGTTTTTGTTTGATTTTTAAGAAAAACGCATTATTTCTAAAAAATAACGTTTTTTTGATATAATTTTAAAAGTAATCGTCCGAAAAATTTTAAAACTACATTTCTAATTAGATTTCATGAAAATAATATTATTTAAACAAAATTTACATTTTTTTATAAAGAAATAAAAAAGTTTCTGCAGTTTTTGTGTGATTTTTAAGAAAAACGTTTTTTTGGTATAATTTTAAAAATAATCGACCGAAAAATTTTAAAACTACATTTCTAATTAGATTTTATGAAAATAAAATTATTTAAACAAAATTTACATTTTTTTATAAAGAAATAAAAAAGTTACAGCAGTTTTAGTTTGATTTTTAAGAAAAACGCATTATTTCTAAAAAATAACGTTTTTTTGATATAATTTTAAAAGTAATCGTCCGAAAAATTTTAAAACTACATTTCTAATTAGATTTCATGAAAATAATATTATTTAAACAAAATTTACATTTTTTTATAAAGAAATAAAAAAGTTTCTGCAGTTTTTGTGTGATTTTTAAGATAAACGTTTTTTTGGTATAATTTTAAAAATAATCGACCGAAAAATTTTAAAACTACATTTCTAATTAGATTTCATGAAAATAAAATTATTTAAACAAAATTTACATTTTTTTATAAAGAAATAAAAAAGTTACAGCAGTTTTAGTTTGATTTTTAAGAAAAACGCATTATTTCTAAAAAATAACGTTTTTTTGATATAATTTATAAAGTAATCGTCCGAAAAAATTTAAAACTACATTTCTAATTAGATTTCATAAAAATAAAATTATTTAAACAAAATTTACATTTTTTTATAAAGAAATAAAAAAGTTTCTGCAGTTTTTGTGTGATTTTTAAGAAAAACGTTTTTTTGGTATAATTTTAAAAATAATCGACCGAAAAATTTTAAAACTACATTTCTAATTAGATTTCATGAAAATAAAATTATTTAAACAAAATTTACATTTTTTTATAAAGAAATAAAAAAGTTTCTGCAGTTTTTGTGTGATTTTTAAGAAAAACGTTTTTTTGGTATAATTTTAAAAATAATCGACCGAAAAATTTTAAAACTACATTTCTAATTAGATTTCATGAAAATAAAATTATTTAAACAAAATTTACATTTTTTTATAAAGAAATAAAAAAGTTACAGCAGTTTTTGTTTGATTTTTAAGAAAAACGCATTATTTCTAAAAAATAACGTTTTTTTGGTATAATTTTAAAAATAATCGACAGAAAAATTTTAAAACTACATTTCTAATTAGATTTCATGAAAATAAAATTATTTAAACAAAATTTAAAATTTTTTTATAAAGAAATAAAAAAGTTTCTGCAGTTTTTGTGTGATTTTTAAGAAAAACGTTTTTTTGGTATAATTTTAAAAATAATCGACCGAAAAATTTTAAAACTACATTTCTAATTAGATTTCATGAAAATAAAATTATTTAAACAAAATTTACAATTTTTTATAAAGAAATAAAAAAGTTTCTGCAGTTTTTGTGTGATTTTTAAGAAAAACGTTTTTTTGGTATAATTTTTAAAATAATCGACCGAAAAATTTTAAAACTACATTTCTAATTAGATTTCATGAAAATAAAATTATTTAAACAAAATTTACATTTTTTTATAAAGAAATAAAAAAGTTTCTGCAGTTTTAGTTTGATTTTTAAGAAAAACGCATTATTTCTAAAAAATAACGTTTTTTTGATATAATTTTAAAAGTAATCGTCCGAAAAATTTTAAAACTACATTTCTAATTAGATTTCATGAAAATAAAATTATTTAAACAAAATTTACATTTTTTTATAAAGAAATAAAAAAGTTTCTGCAGTTTTTGTTTGATTTTTAAGAAAAACGTTTTTTTGGTATAATTTTAAAAATAATCGACCGAAAAATTTTAAAACTACATTTCTAATTAGATTTCATGAAAATAAAATTATTTAAACAAAATTTACATTTTTTTATAAAGAAATAAAAAAGTTACAGCAGTTTTTGTTTGATTTTTAAGAAAAACGCATTATTTCTAAAAAATAACGTTTTTTTGATATAATTTTAAAAGTAATCGTCCGAAAAATTTTAAAACTACATTTCTAATTAGATTTTATGAAAATAATATTATTTAAACAAAATTTAGATTTTTTTATAAAGAAATAAAAAAGTTACAGCAGTTTTTGTTTGATTTTTAAGAAAAACGCATTATTTCTAAAAAATAACGTTTTTTTGATATAATTTTAAAAGTAATCGTCCGAAAAATTTTAAAACTACATTTCTAATTAGATTTCATGAAAATAATATTATTTAAACAAAATTTACATTTTTTTATAAAGAAATAAAAAAGTTTCTGCAGTTTTTGTGTGATTTTTAAGAAAAACGTTTTTTTGGTATAATTTTAAAAATAATCGACCGAAAAATTTTAAAACTACATTTCTAATTAGATTTTATGAAAATAAAATTATTTAAACAAAATTTACATTTTTTTATAAAGAAATAAAAAAGTTACAGCAGTTTTAGTTTGATTTTTAAGAAAAACGCATTATTTCTAAAAAATAACGTTTTTTTGATATAATTTTAAAAGTAATCGTCCGAAAAATTTTAAAACTACATTTCTAATTAGATTTCATGAAAATAATATTATTTAAACAAAATTTACATTTTTTTATAAAGAAATAAAAAAGTTTCTGCAGTTTTTGTGTGATTTTTAAGATAAACGTTTTTTTGGTATAATTTTAAAAATAATCGACCGAAAAATTTTAAAACTACATTTCTAATTAGATTTCATGAAAATAAAATTATTTAAACAAAATTTACATTTTTTTATAAAGAAATAAAAAAGTTACAGCAGTTTTAGTTTGATTTTTAAGAAAAACGCATTATTTCTAAAAAATAACGTTTTTTTGATATAATTTATAAAGTAATCGTCCGAAAAAATTTAAAACTACATTTCTAATTAGATTTCATAAAAATAAAATTATTTAAACAAAATTTACATTTTTTTATAAAGAAATAAAAAAGTTTCTGCAGTTTTTGTGTGATTTTTAAGAAAAACGTTTTTTTGGTATAATTTTAAAAATAATCGACCGAAAAATTTTAAAACTACATTTCTAATTAGATTTCATGAAAATAAAATTATTTAAACAAAATTTACATTTTTTTATAAAGAAATAAAAAAGTTTCTGCAGTTTTTGTGTGATTTTTAAGAAAAACGTTTTTTTGGTATAATTTTAAAAATAATCGACCGAAAAATTTTAAAACTACATTTCTAATTAGATTTCATGAAAATAAAATTATTTAAACAAAATTTACATTTTTTTATAAAGAAATAAAAAAGTTACAGCAGTTTTTGTTTGATTTTTAAGAAAAACGCATTATTTCTAAAAAATAACGTTTTTTTGGTATAATTTTAAAAATAATCGACAGAAAAATTTTAAAACTACATTTCTAATTAGATTTCATGAAAATAAAATTATTTAAACAAAATTTAAAATTTTTTTATAAAGAAATAAAAAAGTTTCTGCAGTTTTTGTGTGATTTTTAAGAAAAACGTTTTTTTGGTATAATTTTAAAAATAATCGACCGAAAAATTTTAAAACTACATTTCTAATTAGATTTCATGAAAATAAAATTATTTAAACAAAATTTACAATTTTTTATAAAGAAATAAAAAAGTTTCTGCAGTTTTTGTGTGATTTTTAAGAAAAACGTTTTTTTGGTATAATTTTTAAAATAATCGACCGAAAAATTTTAAAACTACATTTCTAATTAGATTTCATGAAAATAAAATTATTTAAACAAAATTTACATTTTTTTATAAAGAAATAAAAAAGTTTCTGCAGTTTTAGTTTGATTTTTAAGAAAAACGCATTATTTCTAAAAAATAACGTTTTTTTGATATAATTTTAAAAGTAATCGTCCGAAAAATTTTAAAACTACATTTCTAATTAGATTTCATGAAAATAAAATTATTTAAACAAAATTTACATTTTTTTATAAAGAAATAAAAAAGTTTCTGCAGTTTTTGTTTGATTTTTAAGAAAAACGTTTTTTTGGTATAATTTTAAAAATAATCGACCGAAAAATTTTAAAACTACATTTCTAATTAGATTTCATGAAAATAAAATTATTTAAACAAAATTTACAATTTTTTATAAAGAAATAAAAAAGTTTCTGCAGTTTTTGTGTGATTTTTAAGAAAAACGTTTTTTTGGTATAATTTTAAAAATAATCGTCCGAAAAATTTTAAAACTACATTTCTAATTAGATTTCATGAAAATAATATTATTTAAACAAAATTTACATTTTTTTATAAAGAAATAAAAAAGTTACAGCAGTTTTTGTTTGATTTTTAAGAAAAACGCATTATTTCTAAAAAATAACGTTTTTTTGATATAATTTTAAAAGTAATCGTCCGAAAAATTTTAAAACTACATTTCTAATTAGATTTCATGAAAATAAAATTATTTAAACAAAATTTACATTTTTTTATAAAGAAATAAAAAAGTTTCTGCAGTTTTAGTTTGATTTTTAAGAAAAACGCATTATTTCTAAAAAATAACGTTTTTTTGATATAATTTTAAAAGTAATCGTCCGAAAAATTTTAAAACTACATTTCTAATTAGATTTCATTAAAATAAAATTATTTAAACAAAATTTACATTTTTTTATAAAGAAATAAAAAATTTTCTGCAGTTTTTGTGTGATTTTTAAGAATAACGTTTTTTTGGTATAATTTTAAAAATAATCGACCGAAAAATTTTAAAACTACATTTCTAATTAGATTTCATGAAAATAAAATTATTTAAACAAAATTTACAATTTTTTATAAAGAAATAAAAAAGTTTCTGCAGTTTTTGTGTGATTTTTAAGAAAAACGTTTTTTTGGTATAATTTTAAAAATAATCGACCGAAAAATTTTAAAACTACATTTCTAATTAGATTTCATGAAAATAAAATTATTTAAACAAAATTTACAGTTTTTTATTAAGAAATAAAAAAGTTACAGCAGTTTTTGTTTGATTTTTAAGAAAAACGTTTTTTTGGTATAATTTTAAAAATAATCGACCGAAAAATTTTAAAACTACATTTCTAATTAGATTTCATGAAAATAATATTATTTAAACAAAATTTACATTTTTTTATAAAGAAATAAAAAAGTTACAGCAGTTTTTGTTTGATTTTTAAGAAAAACGCATTATTTCTAAAAAATAACGTTTTTTTGATATAATTTTAAAAGTAATCGTCTGAAAAATTTTAAAACTACATTTCTAATTAGATTTCATGAAAATAATATTATTTAAACAAAATTTACATTTTTTTATAAAGAAATAAAAAAGTTTCTGCAGTTTTTGTGTGATTTTTAAGAAAAATGTTTTTTTGGTATAATTTTAAAAATAATCGACCGAAAAATTTTAAAACTACATTTCTAATTAGATTTCATGAAAATAAAATTATTTAAACAAAATTTACATTTTTTTATAAAGAAATAAAAAAGTTACAGCAGTTTTTGTTTGATTTTTAAGAAAAACGCATTATTTCTAAAAAATAACGTTTTTTTGATATAATTTTAAAAGTAATCGTCCGAAAAATTTTAAAACTACATTTCTAATTAGATTTCATGAAAATAAAATTATTTAAACAAAATTTACATTTTTTTATAAAGAAATAAAAAAGTTTCTGCAGTTTTAGTTTGATTTTTAAGAAAAACGCATTATTTCTAAAAAATAACGTTTTTTTGATATAATTTTAAAAGTAATCGTCCGAAAAATTTTAAAACTACATTTCTAATTAGATTTCATGAAAATAAAATTATTTAAACAAAATTTACATTTTTTTATAAAGAAATAAAAAAGTTTCTGCAGTTTTTGTGTGATTTTTAAGAAAAACGTTTTTTTGGTATAATTTTAAAAATAATCGACCGAAAAATTTTAAAACTACATTTCTAATTAGATTTCATGAAAATAAAATTATTTAAACAAAATTTACATTTTTTTATAAAGAAATAAAAAAGTTTCTGCAGTTTAGTTTGATTTTTAAGAAAAACGCATTATTTCTAAAAAATAACGTTTTTTTGATATAATTTTAAAAGTAATCGTCCGAAAAATTTTAAAACTACATTTCTAATTAGATTTCATGAAAATAAAATTATTTAAACAAAATTTACATTTTTTTATAAAGAAATAAAAAAGTTTCTGCAGTTTTTGTGTGATTTTTAAGAAAAACGTTTTTTTGGTATAATTTTAAAAATAATCGACCGAAAAATTTTAAAACTACATTTCTAATTAGATTTCATGAAAATAAAATTATTTAAACAAAATTTACAATTTTTTATAAAGAAATAAAAAAGTTTCTGCAGTTTTTGTGTGATTTTTAAGAAAAACGTTTTTTTGATATAATTTTAAAAGTAATCGTCCGAAAAATTTTAAAACTACATTTCTAGATAGATTTCATGAAAATAAAATTATTTAAACAAAATTTACAGTTTTTTATTAAGAAATAAAAAAGTTACAGCAGTTTTTGTTTGATTTTTAAGAAAAACGTTTTTTTGGTATAATTTTAAAAATAATCGACCGAAAAATTTTAAAACTACATTTCTAATTAGATTTCATGAAAATAAAATTATTTAAACAAAATTTACATTTTTTTATAAAGAAATAAAAAAGTTACAGCAGTTTTTGTTTGATTTTTAAGAAAAACGCATTATTTCTAAAAAATAACGTTTTTTTGATATAATTTTAAAAGTAATCGTCCGAAAAATTTTAAAACTACATTTCTAATTAGATTTCATGAAAATAATATTATTTAAACAAAATTTACATTTTTTTATAAAGAAATAAAAAAGTTACAGCAGTTTTTGTTTGATTTTTAAGAAAAACGCATTATTTCTAAAAAATAACGTTTTTTTGATATAATTTTAAAAGTAATCGTCCGAAAAATTTTAAAACTACATTTCTAATTAGATTTCATGAAAATAATATTATTTAAACAAAATTTACATTTTTTTATAAAGAAATAAAAAAGTTTCTGCAGTTTTTGTGTGATTTTTAAGAAAAACGTTTTTTTGGTATAATTTTAAAAATAATCGTCCGAAAAATTTTAAAACTACATTTCTAATTAGATTTCATGAAAATAAAATTATTTAAACAAAATTTACAGTTTTTTATTAAGAAATAAAAAATTTACAGCAGTTTTTGTTTGATTTTTAAGAAAAACGTTTTTTTGGTATAATTTTAAAAATAATCGACCGAAAAATTTTAAAACTACATTTCTAATTAGATTTCATGAAAATAAAATTATTTAAACAAAATTTACAATTTTTTATAAAGAAATAAAAAAGTTTCTGCAGTTTTTGTGTGATTTTTAAGAAAAACGTTTTTTTGGTATAATTTTAAAAATAATCGTCCGAAAAATTTTAAAACTACATTTCTAATTAGATTTCATGAAAATAATATTATTTAAACAAAATTTACATTTTTTTATAAAGAAATAAAAAAGTTACAGCAGTTTTTGTTTGATTTTTAAGAAAAACGCATTATTTCTAAAAAATAACGTTTTTTTGATATAATTTTAAAAGTAATCGTCCGAAAAATTTTAAAACTACATTTCTAATTAGATTTCATGAAAATAATATTATTTAAACAAAATTTACATTTTTTTATAAAGAAATAAAAAAGTTTCTGCAGTTTTTGTGTGATTTTTAAGAAAAACGTTTTTTTGGTATAATTTTAAAAATAATCGACCGAAAAATTTTAAAACTACATTTCTAATTAGATTTCATGAAAATAAAATTATTTAAACAAAATTTACATTTTTTTATAAAGAAATAAAAAAGTTACAGCAGTTTTTGTTTGATTTTTAAGAAAAACGCATTATTTCTAAAAAATAACGTTTTTTTGATATAATTTTAAAAGTAATCGTCCGAAAAATTTTAAAACTACATTTCTAATTAGATTTCATGAAAATAAAATTATTTAAACAAAATTTACATTTTTTTATAAAGAAATAAAAAAGTTTCTGCAGTTTTAGTTTGATTTTTAAGAAAAACGCATTATTTCTAAAAAATAACGTTTTTTTGATATAATTTTAAAAGTAATCGTCCGAAAAATTTTAAAACTACATTTCTAATTAGATTTCATGAAAATAATATTATTTAAACAAAATTTACATTTTTTTATAAAGAAATAAAAAAGTTTCTGCAGTTTTTGTGTGATTTTTAAGAAAAACGTTTTTTTGGTATAATTTTAAAAATAATCGACCGAAAAATTTTAAAACTACATTTCTAATTAGATTTCATTAAAATAAAATTATTTAAACAAAATTTACATTTTTTTATAAAGAAATAAAAAAGTTACAGCAGTTTTTGTTTGATTTTTAAGAAAACGCATTATTTCTAAAAAATAACGTTTTTTTGATATAATTTTAAAAGTAATCGTCCGAAAAATTTTAAAACTACATTTCTAATTAGATTTCATGAAAATAAAATTATTTAAACAAAATTTACATTTTTTTATAAAGAAATAAAAAAGTTTCTGCAGTTTTTGTGTGATTTTTAAGAAAAACGTTTTTTTGGTATAATTTTAAAAATAATCTACCGAAAACTTTTAAAACTACATTTCTAATTAGATTTCATGAAAATAAAATTATTTAAACAAAATTTACATTTTTTTATAAAGAAATAAAAAAGTTACAGCAGTTTTTGTTTGATTTTTAAGAAAAACGCATTATTTCTAAAAATAACGTTTTTTTGATATAATTTTAAAAGTAATCGTCCGAAAAATTTTAAAACTACATTTCTAATTAGATTTCATGAAAATAAAATTATTTAAACAAAATTTACATTTTTTTATAAAGAAATAAAAAAGTTTCTGCAGTTTTTGTGTGATTTTTAAGAAAAACGTTTTTTTGGTATAATTTTAAAAATAATCGACCGAAAAATTTTAAAACTACATTTCTAATTATATTTCATGAAAATAAAATTATTTAAACAAAATTTACAATTTTTTATAAAGAAATAAAAAAGTTTCTGCAGTTTTTGTGTGATTTTTAAGAAAAACGTTTTTTTGGTATAATTTTAAAAATAATCGTCCGAAAAATTTTAAAACTACATTTCTAATTAGATTTCATGAAAATAAAATTATTTAAACAAAATTTACAGTTTTTTATTAAGAAATAAAAAAGTTACAGCAGTTTTTGTTTGATTTTTAAGAAAAACGTTTTTTTGGTATAATTTTAAAAATAATCGACCGAAAAATTTTAAAACTACATTTCTAATTAGATTTCATGAAAATAAAATTATTTAAACAAAATTTACATTTTTTTATAAAGAAATAAAAAAGTTACAGCAGTTTTTGTTTGATTTTTAAGAAAAACGCATTATTTCTAAAAAATAACGTTTTTTTGATATAATTTTAAAAGTAATCGTCCGAAAAATTTTAAAACTACATTTCTAATTAGATTTCATGAAAATAAAATTATTTAAACAAAATTTACATTTTTTTATAAAGAAATAAAAAAGTTTCTGCAGTTTTTGTGTGATTTTTAAGAAAAACGTTTTTTTGGTATAATTTTAAAAATAATCGACCGAAAAATTTTAAAACTACATTTCTAATTAGATTTCATGAAAATAAAATTATTTAAACAAAATTTACATTTTTTTATAAAGAAATAAAAAAGTTTCTGCAGTTTTAGTTTGATTTTTAAGAAAAACGCATTATTTCTAAAAATTAACGTTTTTTTGATATAATTTTAAAAGTAATCGTCCGAAAAATTTTAAAACTACATTTCTAATTAGATTTCATGAAAATAAAATTATTTAAACAAAATTTACATTTTTTTATAAAGAAATAAAAAAGTTTCTGCAGTTTTTGTGTGATTTTTAAGAAAAATGTTTTTTTGGTATAATTTTAAAAATAATCGACCGAAAAATTTTAAAACTACATTTCTAATTAGATTACATGAAAATAAAATTATTTAAACAAAATTTACAATTTTTTATAAAGAAATAAAAAAGTTTCTGCAGTTTTTGTGTGATTTTTAAGAAAAACGTTTTTTTGGTATAATTTTAAAATTAATCGTCCGAAAAATTTTAAAACTACATTTCTAATTAGATTTCATGAAAATAAAATTATTTAAACAAAATTTTCAGTTTTTTATTAAGAAATAAAAAAGTTACAGCAGTTTTTGTTTGATTTTTAAGAAAAACGTTTTTTTGGTATAATTTTAAAAATAATCGACCGAAAAATTTTAAAAAACTACATTTCTAATTAGATTTCATGAAAATAAAATTATTTAAACAAAATTTACATTTTTTTATAAAGAAATAAAAAAGTTTCTGCAGTTTTTGTGTGATTTTTAAGAAAAACGTTTTTTTGGTATAATTTTAAAAATAATCGACCGAAAAATTTTAAAACTACATTTCTAATTAGATTTCATGAAAATAAAATTATTTAAACAAAATTTACAATTTTTTATAAAGAAATAAAAAAGTTTCTGCAGTTTTTGTGTGATTTTTAAGAAAAACGTTTTTTTGGTATAATTTTAAAAATAATCGTCCGAAAAATTTTAAAACTACATTTCTAATTAGATTTCATGAAAATAAAATTATTTAAACAAAATTTTCAGTTTTTTATTAAGAAATAAAAAAGTTACAGCAGTTTTTGTTTGATTTTTAAGAAAAACGTTTTTTCTGTATAATTTTAAAAATAATCGTCCGAAAAATTTTAAAACTACATTTCTAATTAGATTTCATGAAAATAAAATTATTTAAACAAAATTTACAGTTTTTTATTAAGAAATAAAAAAGTTACAGAAGTTTTTGTTTGATTTTTAAGAAAAACGTTTTTTTGGTATAATTTTAAAAATAATCGACCGAAAAATTTTAAAACTACATTTCTAATTAGATTTCATGAAAATAAAATTATTTAAACAAAATTTACAATTTTTTATAAAGAAATAAAAAAGTTTCTGCAGTTTTTGTTTGATTTTTAAGAAAAACGCTTTTTTGGTATAATTTTAAAAATAATCGACCGAAAAATTTTAAAACTACATTTCTAATTAGATTTCATGAAAATAAAATTATTTAAACAAAATTTACAGTTTTTTATTAAGAAATAAAAAAGTTACAGTAGTTTTTGTTTGATTTTTAAGAAAAACGTTTTTTTGGTATAATTTTAAAAATAATCGACCGAAAAATTTTAAAACTACATTTCTAATTAGATTTCATGAAAATAAAATTATTTAAACAAAATTTACATTTTTTTATAAAGAAATAAAAAAGTTACAGCAGTTTTTGTTTGATTTTTAAGAAAAACGCATTATTTCTAAAAAATAACGTTTTTTTGATATAATTTTAAAAGTAATCGTCCGAAAAATTCTAAAACTACATTTCTAATTAGATTTCATGAAAATAATATTATTTAAACAAAATTTACATTTTTTTATAAAGAAATAAAAAAGTTACAGCAGTTTTTGTTTGATTTTTGAGAAAAACGCATTATTTCTAAAAAATAACGTTTTTTTGATATAATTTTAAAAGTAATCGTCCAAAAAATTTTAAAACTACATTTCTAATTAGATTTCATGAAAATAATATTATTTAAACAAAATTTACATTTTTTTATAAAGAAATAAAAAAGTTTCTTTAGTTTTTGTGTGATTTTTAAGAAAAACGTTTTTTTGGTATAATTTTAAAAATAATCGACCGAAAAATTTTAAAACTACATTTCTAATTAGATTTCATGAAAATAAAATTATTTAAACAAAATTTACATTTTTTTATAAAGAAATAAAAAAGTTACAGCAGTTTTTGTTTGATTTTTAAGAAAAACGAATTATTTCTAAAAAATAACGTTTTTTTGATATAATTTTAAAAGTAATCGTCCGAAAAATTTTAAAACTACATTTCTAATTAGATTTAATGAAAATAAAAGTATTTAAACAAAATTTACAGTTTTTTATTAAGAAATAAAAAAGTTTCTGCAGTTTTAGTTTGATTTTTAAGAAAAACGCATTATTTCTAAAAAATAACGTTTTTTTGATATAATTTTAAAAGTAATCGTCCGAAAAATTTTAAAACTACATTTCTAATTAGATTTCATGAAAATAAAATTATTTAAACAAAATTTACAGTTTTTTATTAAGAAATAAAAAAGTTACAGCAGTTTTTGTTTGATTTTTAAGAAAAACGTTTTGTTGGTGTAATTTTAAAAATAATCGACCGAAAAATTATAAAACTACATTTCTAATTAGATTTCATGAAAATAAAATTATTTAAACAAAATTTACATTTTTTTATAAAGAAATAAAAAAGTTACAGCAGTTTTTGTTTGATTTTTAAGAAAAACGCATTATTTCTAAAAAATAACGTTTTTTTGATATAATTTTAAAAGTAATCGTCCGAAAAATTTTAAAACTACATTTCTAATTAGATTTCATGAAAATAAAATTATTTAAACAAAAATTACATTTTTTTATAAAGAAATAAAAAAGTTACAGCAGTTTTAGTTTGATTTTTAAGAAAAACGCATTATTTCTAAAAAATAACGTTTTTTTGATATAATTTTAAAAGTAATCGTCCGAAAAATTTTAAAACTACATTTCTAATTAGATTTCATGAAAATAAAATTATTTAAACAAAATTTACATTTTTTTATAAAGAAATAAAAAAGTTTCTGCAGTTTTTGTGTGATTTTTAAGAAAAACGTTTTTTTGGTATAATTTTAAAAATAATCGACCGAAAAATTTTAAAACTACATTTCTAATTAGATTTCATGAAAATAAAATTATTTAAACAAAATTTACATTTTTTTATAAAGAAATAAAAAAGTTTCTGCAGTTTTTGTGTGATTTTTAAGAAAAAGGTTTTTTTGGTATAATTTTAAAAATAATCGACCGAAAAATTTTAAAACTACATTTCTAATTAGATTTCATGAAAATAAAATTATTTAAACAAAATTTACAATTTTTTATAAAGAAATAAAAAAGTTTCTGCAGTTTTTGTGTGATTTTTAAGAAAAACGTTTTTTTGGTATAATTTTAAAAATAATCGTCCGAAAAATTTTAAAACTACATTTCTAATTAGATTTTATGAAAATAAAATTATTTAAACAAAATTTACAGTGTTTTATTAAGAAATAAAAAAGTTACAGCAGTTTTTGTTTGATTTTTAAGAAAAACGTTTTTTTGGTATAATTTTAAAAATAATCAACCGAAAAATTTTAAAACTACATTTCTAATTAGATTTCATGAAAATAAAATTATTTAAACAAAATTTACATTTTTTTATAAAGAAATAAAAAAGTTTCTGCAGTTTTTGTGTGATTTTTAAGAAAAACGTTTTTTTGGTATAATTTTAAAAATAATCGCCCGAAAAATTTTAAAACTACATTTCTAATTAGATTTCATGAAAATAAAATTATTTAAACAAAATTTACAGTTTTTTATTAACAAATAAAAAAGTTACAGCAGTTTTTGTTTGATTTTTAAGAAAAACGTTTTGTTGATGTAATTTTAAAAATAATCGACCGAAAAATTATAAAACTACATTTCTAATTAGATTTCATGAAAATAAAATTATTTAAACAAAATTTACATTTTTTTATAAAGAAATAAAAAAGTTACAGCAGTTTTTGTTTGATTTTTAAGAAAAACGCATTATTTCTAAAAAATAACGTTTTTTTGATATAATTTTAAAAGTAATCGTCCGAAAAATTTTAAAACTACATTTCTAATTAGATTTCATGAAAATAAAATTATTTAAACAAAATTTACATTTTTTTATAAAGAAATAAAAAAGTTTCTGCAGTTTTAGTTTGATTTTTAAGAAAAACGCATTATTTCTAAAAAATAACGTTTTTTTGATATAATTTTAAAAGTAATCGTCCGAAAAATTTTAAAACTACATTTCTAATTAGATTTCATGAAAATAAAATTATTTAAACAAAATTTACATTTTTTTATAAAGAAATAAAAAAGTTTCTGCAGTTTTTGTGTGATTTTTAAGAAAAACGTTTTTTTGGTATAATTTTAAAAATAATCGACTGAAAAATTTTAAAACTACATTTCTAATTAGATTTCATGAAAATAAAATTATTTAAACAAAATTTACATTTTTTTATAAAGAAATAAAAAAGTTTCTGCAGTTTTTGTGTGATTTTTAAGAAAAACGTTTTTTTGGTATAATTTTAAAAATAATCAACCGAAAAATTTTAAAACTACATTTCTAATTAGATTTCATGAAAATAAAATTATTTAAACAAAATTTACAATTTTTTATAAAGAAATAAAAAAGTTTCTGCAGTTTTTGTGTGATTTTTAAGAAAAACGTTTTTTTGGTATAATTTTAAAAATAATCGTCCGAAAAATTTTAAAACTACATTTCTAATTAGATTTCATGAAAATAAAATTATTTAAACAAAATTTACAGTTTTTTATTAAGAAATAAAAAAGTTACAGCAGTTTTTGTTTGATTTTTAAGAAAAACGTTTTTTTGGTATAATTTTAAAAATAATCAACCGAAAAATTTTAAAACTACATTTCTAATTAGATTTCATGAAAATAAAATTATTTAAACAAAATTTACATTTTTTTATAAAGAAATAAAAAAGTTTCTGCAGTTTTTGTGTGATTTTTAAGAAAAATGTTTTTTTGGTATAATTTTAAAAATAATCGACCGAAAAATTTTAAAACTACATTTCTAATTAGATTTCATGAAAATAAAATTATTTAAACAAAATTTACATCTTTTTATAAAGAAATAAAAAAGTTTCTGCAGTTTTTGTTTGATTTTTAAGAAAAAAGTTTTTTTGGTATAATTTTAAAAATAATCGACCGAAAAATTTTAAAACTACATTTCTAATTAGATTTCATGAAAATAAAATTATTTAAACAAAATTTACAGTTTTTTATTAAGAAATAAAAAAGTTACAGCAGTTTTTGTTTGATTTTTAAGAAAAACGTTTTTTTGGTATAATTTTAAAAATAATCGACCAAAAAATTTTAAAACTACATTTCTAATTAGATTTCATGAAAATAAAATTATTTAAACAAAATTTACATTTTTTTATAAAGAAATAAAAAAGTTACAGCAGTTTTTGTTTGATTTTTAAGAAAAACGCATTATTTCTAAAAAATAACGTTTTTTTGATATAATTTTAAAAGTAATCGTCCGAAAAATTCTAAAACTACATTTCTAATTAGATTTCATGAAAATAATATTATTTAAACAAATTTTACATTTTTTTATAAAGAAATAAAAAAGTTACAGCAGTTTTTGTTTGATTTTTAAGAAAAACGCATTATTTCTAAAAAATAACGTTTTTTTGATATAATTTTAAAAGTAATCGTCCAAAAAATTTTAAAACTACATTTCTAATTAGATTTCATGAAAATAATATTATTTAAACAAAATTTACATTTTTTTATAAAGAAATAAAAAAGTTTCTTTAGTTTTTGTGTGATTTTTAAGAAAAACGTTTTTTTGGTATAATTTTAAAAATAATCGACCGAAAAATTTTAAAACTACATTTCTAATTAGATTTCATGAAAATAAAATTATTTAAACAAAATTTACATTTTTTTATAAAGAAATAAAAAAGTTACAGCAGTTTTTGTTTGATTTTTAAGAAAAACGCATTATTTCTAAAAAATAACGTTTTTTTGATATAATTTTAAAAGTAATCGTCCGAAAAATTTTAAAACTACATTTCTAATTAGATTTCATGAAAATAAAATTATTTAAACAAAATTTACATTTTTTTATAAAGAAATAAAAAAGTTTCTGCAGTTTTTGTGTGATTTTTAAGAAAAACGTTTTTTTGGTATAATTTTAAAAATAATCGTCCGAAAAATTTTAAAACTTCATTTCTAATTAGATTTCATGAAAATAAAATTATTTAAACAAAATTTACAGTTTTTTATTAAGAAATAAAAAAGTTTCTGCAGTTTTAGTTTGATTTTTAAGAAAAACGCATTATTTCTAAAAAATAACGTTTTTTTGATATAATTTTAAAAGTAATCGTCCGAAAAATTTTAAAACTACATTTCTAATTAGATTTCATGAAAATAAAATTATTTAAACAAAATTTACATTTTTTTATAAAGAAATAAAAAAGTTTCTGCAGTTTTTGTGTGATTTTTAAGAAAAACGTTTTTTTGGTATAATTTTAAAAATAATCGTCCGAAAAATTTTAAAACTACATTTCTAATTAGATTTCATGAAAATAAAATTATTTAAACAAAATATACAGTTTTTTATTAAGAAATAAAAAAGTTACAGCAGTTTTTGTTTGATTTTTAAGAAAAACGTTTTGTTGGTGTAATTTTAAAAATAATCGACCGAAAAATTATAAAACTACATTTCTAATTAGATTTCATGAAAATAAAATTATTTAAACAAAATTTACATTTTTTTATAAAGAAATAAAAAAGTTACAGCAGTTTTTGTTTGATTTTTAAGAAAAACGCATTATTTCTAAAAAATAACGTTTTTTTGATATAATTTTAAAAGTAATCGTCCGAAAAATTTTGAAACTACATTTCTACTTAGATTTCATGAAAATAAAATTATTTAAACAAAATTTACAATTTTTTATAAAGAAATAAAAAAGTTTCTGCAGTTTTTGTGTGATTTTTAAGAAAAACGTTTTTTTGGTATAATTTTAAAAATAATCGTCCGAAAAATTTTAAAACTACATTTCTAATTAGATTTCATGAAAATAAAATTATTTAAACAAAATTTACAGTTTTTTATTAAGAAATAAAAAAGTTACAGCAGTTTTTGTTTGATTTTTAAGAAAAACGTTTTTTTGGTATAATTTTAAAAATAATCGACCGAAAAATTTTAAAACTACATTTCTAATTAGATTTCATGAAAATAAAATTATTTAAACAAAATTTACATTTTTTTATAAAGAAATAAAAAAGTTACAGCAGTTTTTGTTTGATTTTTAAGAAAAACGCATTATTTCTAAAAAATAACGTTTTTTTGATATAATTTTAAAAGTAATCGTCCGAAAAATTTTAAAACTACATTTCGAATTAGATTTCATGAAAATAATATTATTTAAACAAAATTTACATTTTTTTATAAAGAAATAAAAAAGTTACAGCAGTTTTTGTTTGATTTTTAAGAAAAACGCATTATTTCTAAAAAATAACGTTTTTTTGATATAATTTTAAAAGTAATCGTCCGAAAAATTTTAAAACTACATTTCTAATTAGATTTCATGAAAATAATATTATTTAAACAAAATTTACATTTTTTTATAAAGAAATAAAAAAGTTTCTGCAGTTTTTGTGTGATTTTTAAGAAAAACGTTTTTTGGTATAATTTTAAAAATAATCGACCGAAAAATTTTAAAACTACATTTCTAATTAGATTTCATGAAAATAAAATTATTTAAACAAAATTTACATTTTTTTATAAAGAAATAAAAAAGTTACAGCAGTTTTTGTTTGATTTTTAAGAAAAACGCATTATTTCTAAAAAATAACGTTTTTTTGATATAATTTTAAAAGTAATCGTCCGAAAAATTTTAAAACTACATTTCTAATTAGATTTCATGAAAATAAAATTATTTAAACAAAATTTACATTTTTTTATAAAGAAATAAAAAAGTTTCTGCAGTTTTTGTGTGATTTTTAAGAAAAACGTTTTTTTGGTATAATTTTAAAAATAATCGACCGAAAAATTTTAAAACTACATTTCTAATTAGATTTCATGAAAATAAAATTATTTAAACAAAATTTACATTTTTTTATAAAGAAATAAAAAAGTTTCTGCAGTTTTAGTTTGATTTTTAAGAAAAACGCATTATTTCTAAAAAATAACGTTTTTTTGATATTATTTTAAAAGTAATCGTCCGAAAAATTTTAAAACTACATTTCTAATTAGATTTCATGAAAATAAAATTATTTAAATAAAATTTACATTTTTTTATAAAGAAATAAAAAAGTTTCTGCAGTTTTTGTGTGATTTTTAAGAAAAACGTTTTTTTGGTATAATTTTAAAAATAATCGACCGAAAAATTTTAAAACTACATTTCTAATTAGATTTCATGAAAATAAAATTATTTAAACAAAATTTACATTTTTTTATAAAGAAATAAAAAAGTTTCTGCAGTTTTTGTGTGATTTTTAAGAAAAACGTTTTTTTGGTATAATTTTAAAAATAATCGACCGAAAAATTTTAAAACTACATTTCTAATTAGATTTCATGAAAATAAAATTATTTAAACAAAATTTACAATTTTTTATAAAGAAATAAAAAAGTTTCTGCAGTTTTTGTGTGATTTTTAAGAAAAACGTTTTTTTGGTATAATTTTAAAAATAATCGTCCGAAAAATTTTAAAACTACATTTCTAATTAGATTTCATGAAAATAAAATTATTTAAACAAAATTTACAGTTTTTTATTAAGAAATAAAAAAGTTACAGCAGTTTTTGTTTGATTTTTAAGAAAAACGTTTTTTTTGGTATAATTTTAAAAATAATCGACCGAAAAATTTTAAAACTACATTTCTAATTAGATTTCATGAAAATAAAATTATTTAAACAAAATTTACATTTTTTTATAAAGAAATAAAAAAGTTACAGCAGTTTTTGTTTGATTTTTAAGAAAAACGAATTATTTCTAAAAAATAACGTTTTTTTAATATAATTTTAAAAGTAATCGTCCGAAAAATTTTAAAACTACATTCCTAATTGGATTTCATGAAAATAAAATTATTTAAACAAAATTTACATTTTTTTATAAAGAAATAAAAAAGTTTCTGCAGTTTTAGTTTGATTTTTAAGAAAAACGCATTATTTCTAAAAAATAACGTTTTTTTGATATAATTTTAAAAGTAATCGTCCGAAAAATTTTAAAACTACATTTCTAATTAGATTTCATGAAAATAATATAATTTAAACAAAATTTACATTTTTTTATAAAGAAATAAAAAAGTTTCTGCAGTTTTTGTGTGATTTTTAAGAAAAACGTTTTTTTGGTATAATTTTAAAAATAATCGACCGAAAAATTTTAAAACTACATTTCTAATTAGATTTCATGAAAATAAAATTATTTAAACAAAATTTACATTTTTTTATAAAGAAATAAAAAAGTTACAGCAGTTTTTGTTTGATTTTTAAGAAAAACGCATTATTTCTAAAAAATAACGTTTTTTTGATATAATTTTAAAAGTAATCGTCCGAAAAATTTTAAAACTACATTTCTAATTAGATTTCATGAAAATAAAATTATTTAAACAAAGTTTACATTTTTTTATAAAGAAATAAAAAAGTTTCTGCAGTTTTTGTGTGATTTTTAAGAAAAACGTTTTTTTGGTATAATTTTAAAAATAATCGACCGAAAAATTTTAAATCTACATTTCTAATTAGATTTCATGAAAATAAAATAATTTAAACAAAATTTACAATTTTTTATAAAGAAATAAAAAAGTTTCTGCAGTTTTTGTATGATTTTTAAGAAAAACGTTTTTTTGGTATAATTTTAAAAATAATCGTCCGAAAAATTTTAAAACTACATTTCTAATTAGATTTCATGAAAATAAAATTATTTAAACAAAATTTACAGTTTTTTATTAAGAAATAAAAAAGTTACAGCAGTTTTTGTTTGATTTTTAAGAAAAACGTTTTTTTGGTATAATTTTAAAAATAATCGACCGAAAAATTTTAAAACTACATTTCTAATTAGATTTCATGAAAATAAAATTATTTAAACAAAATTTACATTTTTTTATAAAGAAATAAAAAAGTTACAGCAGTTTTTGTTTGATTTTTAAGAAAAACGCATTATTTCTAAAAAATAACGTTTTTTTGATATAATTTTAAAAGTAATCGTCCGAAAAATTTTAAAACTACATTTCTAATTAGATTTCATGAAAATAAAATTATTTAAACAAAATTTACATTTTTTTATAAAGAAATAAAAAAGTTTCTGCAGTTTTAGTTTGATTTTTAAGAAAAACGCATTATTTCTAAAAAATAACGTTTTTTTGATATAATTTTAAAAGTAATCGTCCGAAAAATTTTAAAACTACATTTCTAATTAGATTTCATGAAAATAAAATTATTTAAACAAAATTTACAATTTTTTATAAAGAAATAAAAAAGTTTCTGCAGTTTTTGTGTGATTTTTAAGAAAAACGTTTTTTTGGTATAATTTTAAAAATAATCGTCCGAAAAATTTTAAAACTACATTTCTAATTAGATTTCAAGAAAATAAAATTATTTAAACAAAATTTACATTTTTTTATTAAGAAATAAAAAAGTTACAGCAGTTTTTGTTTGATTTTTAAGAAAAACGTTTTTTTGGTATAATTTTAAAAATAATCGACCGAAAAATTTTAAAACTACATTTCTAATTAGATTTCATGAAAATAAAATTATTTAAACAAAATTTACATTTTTTTTATAAAGAAATAAAAAAGTTACAGCAGTTTTTGATTGATTTTTAAGAAAAACGCATTATTTCTAAAAAATAACGTTTTTTTGATATAATTTTAAAAGTAATCGTCCGAAAAATTTTAAAACTACATTTCTAATTAGATTTCATGAAAATAATATTATTTAAATAAAATTTACATTTTTTTATAAAGAAATAAAAAAGTTACAGCAGTTTTAGTTTGATTTTTAAGAAAAACGTTTTTTTGGTATAATTTTAAAAATAATCGACCGAAAAATTTTAAAACTACATTTCTAATTAGATTTCATGAAAATAAAATTATTTAAACAAAATTTACATTTTTTTATAAAGAAATAAAAAAGTTACAGCAGTTTTTGTTTGATTTTTAAGAAAAACGCATTATTTCTAAAAAATAACGTTTTTTTGATATAATTTTAAAAGTAATCGTCCGAAAAATTTTAAAACTACATTTCTAATTAGATTTCATGAAAATAATATTATTTAAACAAAATTTACATTTTTTTATAAAGAAATAAAAAAGTTACAGCAGTTTTTGTTTGATTTTTAAGAAAAACGCATTATTTCTAAAAAATAACGTTTTTTTGATATAATTTTAAAAGTAATCGTCCGAAAAATTTTAAAACTACATTTCTAATTAGATTTCATGAAAATAATATTATTTAAACAAAATTTACATTTTTTTATAAAGAAATAAAAAAGTTTCTGCAATTTTTGTGTGATTTTTAAGAAAAACGTTTTTTTGGTATAATTTTAAAAATAATCGACAGAAAAATTTTAAAACTACATTTCTAATTAGATTTCATGAAAATAAAATTATTTAATCAAAATTTACATTTTTTTATAAAGAAATAAAAAAGTTACAGCAGTTTTTGTTTGATTTTTAAGAAAAACGCATTATTTCTAAAAAATAACGTTTTTTTGATATAATTTTAAAAGTAATCGTCCGAAAAATTTTAAAACTACATTTCTAATTAGATTTCATGAAAATAAAATTATTTAAACAAAATTTACATTTTTTTATAAAGAAATAAAAAAGTTTCTGCAGTTTTTGTGTGATTTTTAAGAAAAACGTTTTTTTGGTATAATTTTAAAAATAATCGACCGAAAAATTTTAAAACTACATTTCTAATTAGATTTCATGAAAATAAAATTATTTAAACAAAATTTACATTTTTTTATAAAGAAATAAAAAAGTTACAGCAGTTTTTGTTTGATTTTTAAGAAAAACGCATTATTTCTAAAAAATAACGTTTTATTGATATAATTTTAAAAGTAATCGTCCGAAAAATTTTAAAACTACATTTGTAATTAGATTTCATGAAAATAATATTATTTAAACAAAATTTACATTTTTTTATAAAGAAATAAAAAAGTTACAGCAGTTTTAGTTTGATTTTTAAGAAAAACGTTTTTTTGGTATAATTTTAAAAATAATCGACCGAAAAATTTTAAAACTACATTTCTAATTAGATTTCATGAAAATAAAATTATTTAAACAAAATTTACATTTTTTTATAAAGAAATAAAAAAGTTACAGCAGTTTTTGTTTGATTTTTAAGAAAAACGAATTATTTCTAAAAAATAACGTTTTTTTAATATAATTTTAAAAGTAATCGTCCGAAAAATTTTAAAACTACATTTCTAATTGGATTTCATGAAAATAAAATTATTTAAACAAAATTTACATTTTTTTATAAAGAAATAAAAAAGTTTCTGCAGTTTTAGTTTGATTTTTAAGAAAAACGCATTATTTCTAAAAAATAACGTTTTTTTGATATAATTTTAAAAGTAATCGTCCGAAAAATTTTAAAACTACATTTCTAATTAGATTTCATAAAAATAATATAATTTAAACAAAATTTACATTTTTTTATAAAGAAATAAAAAAGTTTCTGCAGTTTTTGTGTGATTTTTAAGAAAAACGTTTTTTTGGTATAATTTTAAAAATAATCGACCGAAAAATTTTAAAACTACATTTCTAATTAGATTTCATGAAAATAAAATTATTTAAACAAAATTTACATTTTTTTATAAAGAAATAAAAAAGTTACAGCAGTTTTTGTTTGATTTTTAAGAAAAACGCATTATTTCTAAAAAATAACGTTTTTTTGATATAATTTTAAAAGTAATCGTCCGAAAAATTTTAAAACTACATTTCTAATTAGATTTCATGAAAATAAAATTATTTAAACAAAGTTTACATTTTTTTATAAAGAAATAAAAAAGTTTCTGCAGTTTTTGTGTGATTTTTAAGAAAAACGTTTTTTTGGTATAATTTTAAAAATAATCGACCGAAAAATTTTAAATCTACATTTCTAATTAGATTTCATGAAAATAAAATAATTTAAACAAAATTTACAATTTTTTATAAAGAAATAAAAAAGTTTCTGCAGTTTTTGTATGATTTTTAAGAAAAAAGTTTTTTTGGTATAATTTTAAAAATAATCGTCCGAAAAATTTTAAAACTACATTTCTAATTAGATTTCATGAAAATAAAATTATTTAAACAAAATTTACAGTTTTTTATTAAGAAATAAAAAAGTTACAGCAGTTTTTGTTTGATTTTTAAGAAAAACGTTTTTTTGGTATAATTTTAAAAATAATCGACCGAAAAATTTTAAAACTACATTTCTAATTAGATTTCATGAAAATAAAATTATTTAAACAAAATTTACATTTTTTTATAAAGAAATAAAAAAGTTACAGCAGTTTTTGTTTGATTTTTAAGAAAAACGCATTATTTCTAAAAAATAACGTTTTTTTGATATAATTTTAAAAGTAATCGTCCGAAAAATTTTAAAACTACATTTCTAATTAGATTTCATGAAAATAAAATTATTTAAACAAAATTTACATTTTTTTATAAAGAAATAAAAAAGTTTCTGCAGTTTTAGTTTGATTTTTAAGAAAAACGCATTATTTCTAATAAATAACGTTTTTTTGATATAATTTTAAAAGTAATCGTCCGAAAAATTTTAAAACTACATTTCTAATTAGATTTCATGAAAATAAAATTATTTAAACAAAATTTACAATTTTTTATAAAGAAATAAAAAAGTTTCTGCAGTTTTTGTGTGATTTTTAAGAAAAACGTTTTTTTGGTATAATTTTAAAAATAATCGTCCGAAAAATTTTAAAACTACATTTCTAATTAGATTTCAAGAAAATAAAATTATTTAAACAAAATTTACAGTTTTTTATTAAGAAATAAAAAAGTTACAGCAGTTTTTGTTTGATTTTTAAGAAAAACGTTTTTTTGGTATAATTTTAAAAATAATCGACCGAAAAATTTTAAAACTACATTTCTAATTAGATTTCATGAAAATAAAATTATTTAAACAAAATTTACATTTTTTTTATAAAGAAATAAAAAAGTTACAGCAGTTTTTGATTGATTTTTAAGAAAAACGCATTATTTCTAAAAAATAACGTTTTTTTGATATAATTTTAAAAGTAATCGTCCGAAAAATTTTAAAACTACATTTCTAATTAGATTTCATGAAAATAATATTATTTAAATAAAATTTACATTTTTTTATAAAGAAATAAAAAAGTTACAGCAGTTTTAGTTTGATTTTTAAGAAAAACGTTTTTTTGGTATAATTTTAAAAATAATCGACCGAAAAATTTTAAAACTACATTTCTAATTAGATTTCATGAAAATAAAATTATTTAAACAAAATTTACATTTTTTTATAAAGAAATAAAAAAGTTACAGCAGTTTTTGTTTGATTTTTAAGAAAAACGCATTATTTCTAAAAAATAACGTTTTTTTGATATAATTTTAAAAGTAATCGTCCGAAAAATTTTAAAACTACATTTCTAATTAGATTTCATGAAAATAATATTATTTAAACAAAATTTACATTTTTTTATAAAGAAATAAAAAAGTTACAGCAGTTTTTGTTTGATTTTTAAGAAAAACGCATTATTTCTAAAAAATAACGTTTTTTTGATATAATTTTAAAAGTAATCGTCCGAAAAATTTTAAAACTACATTTCTAATTAGATTTCATGAAAATAATATTATTTAAACAAAATTTACATTTTTTTATAAAGAAATAAAAAAGTTTCTGCAATTTTTGTGTGATTTTTAAGAAAAACGTTTTTTTGGTATAATTTTAAAAATAATCGACAGAAAAATTTTAAAACTACATTTCTAATTAGATTTCATGAAAATAAAATTATTTAATCAAAATTTACATTTTTTTATAAAGAAATAAAAAAGTTACAGCAGTTTTTGTTTGATTTTTAAGAAAAACGCATTATTTCTAAAAAATAACGTTTTTTTGATATAATTTTAAAAGTAATCGTCCGAAAAATTTTAAAACTACATTTCTAATTAGATTTCATGAAAATAAAATTATTTAAACAAAATTTACATTTTTTTATAAAGAAATAAAAAAGTTTCTGCAGTTTTTGTGTGATTTTTAAGAAAAACGTTTTTTTGGTATAATTTTAAAAATAATCGACCGAAAAATTTTAAAACTACATTTCTAATTAGATTTCATGAAAATAAAATTATTTAAACAAAATTTACATTTTTTTATAAAGAAATAAAAAAGTTACAGCAGTTTTTGTTTGATTTTTAAGAAAAACGCATTATTTCTAAAAAATAACGTTTTATTGATATAATTTTAAAAGTAATCGTCCGAAAAATTTTAAAACTACATTTGTAATTAGATTTCATGAAAATAATATTATTTAAACAAAATTTACATTTTTTTATAAAGAAATAAAAAAGTTACAGCAGTTTTAGTTTGATTTTTAAGAAAAACGTTTTTTTGGTATAATTTTAAAAATAATCGACCGAAAAATTTTAAAACTACATTTCTAATTAGATTTCATGAAAATAAAATTATTTAAACAAAATTTACATTTTTTTATAAAGAAATAAAAAAGTTACAGCAGTTTTTGATTGATTTTTAAGAAAAACGCATTATTTCTAAAAAATAACGTTTTTTTGATATAATTTTAAAAGTAATCGTCCGAAAAATTTTAAAACTACATTTCTAATTAGATTTCATGAAAATAATATTATTTAAATAAAATTTACATTTTTTTATAAAGAAATAAAAAAGTTACAGCAGTTTTAGTTTGATTTTTAAGAAAAACGTTTTTTTGGTATAATTTTAAAAATAATCGACCGAAAAATTTTAAAACTACATTTCTAATTAGATTTCATGAAAATAAAATTATTTAAACAAAATTTACATTTTTTTATAAAGAAATAAAAAAGTTACAGCAGTTTTTGTTTGATTTTTAAGAAAAACGCATTATTTCTAAAAAATAAAGTTTTTTTGATATAATTTTAAAAGTAATCGTCCAAAAAATTTTAAAACTACATTTCTAATTAGATTTCATGAAAATAATATTATTTAAACAAAATTTACATTTTTTTATAAAGAAATAAAAAAGTTACAGCAGTTTTTGTTTGATTTTTAAGAAAAACGCATTATTTCTAAAAAATAACGTTTTTTTGATATAATTTTAAAAGTAATCGTCCGAAAATATTTAAAACTACATTTCTAATTAGATTTCATGAAAATAATATTATTTAAACAAAATTTACATTTTTTTATAAAGAAATAAAAAAGTTTCTGCAGTTTTTGTGTGATTTTTAAGAAAAACGTTTTTTTGGTATAATTTTAAAAATAATCGACCGAAAAATTTTAAAACTACATTTCTAATTAGATTTCATGAAAATAAAATTATTTAAACAAAATTTAAATTTTTTTATAAAGAAATAAAAAAGTTACAGCAGTTTTTGTTTGATTTTTAAGAAAAACGCATTATTTCTAAAAAATAACGTTTTTTTGATATAATTTTAAAAGTAATCGTCTGAAAAATTTTAAAACTACATTTCTAATTAGATTTCATGAAAATAAAATTATTTAAACAAAATTTACATTTTTTTATAAAGAAATAAAAATGTTTCTGCAGTTTTAGTTTGATTTTTAAGAAAAACGCATTATTTCTAAAAAATAACGTTTTTTTGATATAATTTTAAAAGTAATCGTCCGAAAAATTTTAAAACTACATTTCTAATTAGATTTCATGAAAATAAAATTATTTAAACAAAATTTACATTTTTTTATAAAGAAATAAAAAAGTTTCTGCAGTTTTTGTGTGATTTTTAAGAAAAACGTTTTTTTGGTATAATTTTAAAAATAATCGACCGAAAAATTTTAAAACTACATTTCTAATTAGATTTTATGAAAATAAAATTATTTAAACAAAATTTACAATTTTTTATAAAGAAATAAAAAAGTTTCTGCAGTTTTTGTGTGATTTTTAAGAAAAACGTTTTTTTGGTATAATTTTAAAAATAATAGTCCGAAAAATTTTAAAACTACATTTCTAATTAGATTTCATGAAAATAAAATTATTTAAACAAAATTTACATTTTTTTATAAAGAAATAAAAAAGTTTCTGCAGTTTTTGTGTGATTTTTAAGAAAAACGTTTTTTTGGTATAATTTTAAAAATAATCGACCGAAAAATTTTAAAACTACATTTCTAATTAGATTTCATGAAAATAAAATTATTTAAACAAAATTTACAATTTTTTATAAAGAAATAAAAAAGTTTCTGCAGTTTTTGTGTGATTTTTAAGAAAAACGTTTTTTTGGTATAATTTTAAAAATAATCATCCGAAAAATTTTAAAACTACATTTCTAATTAGATTTCATGAAAATAAAATTATTTAAACAAAATTTACATTTTTTTATAAAGAAATAAAAAAGTTACAGCAGTTTTTGTTTGATTTTTAAGAAAAACGCATTATTTCTAAAAAATAACGTTTTTTTGATATAATTTTAAAAGTAATCGTCCGAAAAATTTTAAAACTACATTTCTAATTAGATTTCATGAAAATAATATTATTTAAACAAAATTTACATTTTTTTATAAAGAAATAAAAAAGTTACAGCAGTTTTTGTTTGATTTTTAAGAAAAACGCATTATTTCTAAAAAATAACGTTTTTTTGATATAATTTTAAAAGTAATCGTCCGAAAAATTTTAAAACTACATTTCTAATTAGATTTCATGAAAATAATATTATTTAAACAAAATTTACATTTTTTTATAAAGAAATAAAAAAGTTTCTGCAATTTTTGTGTGATTTTTAAGAAAAACGTTTTTTTGGTATAATTTTAAAAATAATCGACAGAAAAATTTTAAAACTACATTTCTAATTAGATTTCATGAAAATAAAATTATTTAATCAAAATTTACATTTTTTTATAAAGAAATAAAAAAGTTACAGCAGTTTTTGTTTGATTTTTAAGAAAAACGCATTATTTCTAAAAAATAACGTTTTTTTGATATAATTTTAAAAGTAATCGTCCGAAAAATTTTAAAACTACATTTCTAATTAGATTTCATGAAAATAAAATTATTTAAACAAAATTTACATTTTTTTATAAAGAAATAAAAAAGTTTCTGCAGTTTTTGTGTGATTTTTAAGAAAAACGTTTTTTTGGTATAATTTTAAAAATAATCGACCGAAAAATTTTAAAACTACATTTCTAATTAGATTTCATGAAAATAAAATTATTTAAACAAAATTTACATTTTTTTATAAAGAAATAAAAAAGTTACAGCAGTTTTTGTTTGATTTTTAAGAAAAACGCATTATTTCTAAAAAATAACGTTTTATTGATATAATTTTAAAAGTAATCGTCCGAAAAATTTTAAAACTACATTTGTAATTAGATTTCATGAAAATAATATTATTTAAACAAAATTTACATTTTTTTATAAAGAAATAAAAAAGTTACAGCAGTTTTAGTTTGATTTTTAAGAAAAACGTTTTTTTTGGTATAATTTTAAAAATAATCGACCGAAAAATTTTAAAACTACATTTCTAATTAGATTTCATGAAAATAAAATTATTTAAACAAAATTTACATTTTTTTATAAAGAAATAAAAAAGTTACAGCAGTTTTTGTTGATTTTTAAGAAAAACGCATTATTTCTAAAAAATAACGTTTTTTTGATATAATTTTAAAAGTAATCGTCCGAAAAATTTTAAAACTACATTTCTAATTAGATTTCATGAAAATAATATTATTTAAATAAAATTTACATTTTTTTATAAAGAAATAAAAAAGTTACAGCAGTTTTAGTTTGATTTTTAAGAAAAACGTTTTTTTTGGTATAATTTTAAAAATAATCGACCGAAAAATTTTAAAACTACATTTCTAATTAGATTTCATGAAAATAAAATTATTTAAACAAAATTTACATTTTTTTATAAAGAAATAAAAAAGTTACAGCAGTTTTTGTTTGATTTTTAAGAAAAACGCATTATTTCTAAAAAATAACGTTTTTTTGATATAATTTTAAAAGTAATCGTCCAAAAAATTTTAAAACTACATTTCTAATTAGATTTCATGAAAATAATATTATTTAAACAAAATTTACATTTTTTTATAAAGAAATAAAAAAGTTACAGCAGTTTTTGTTTGATTTTTAAGAAAAACGCATTATTTCTAAAAAATAACGTTTTTTTGATATAATTTTAAAAGTAATCGTCCGAAAATATTTAAAACTACATTTCTAATTAGATTTCATGAAAATAATATTATTTAAACAAAATTTACATTTTTTTATAAAGAAATAAAAAAGTTTCTGCAGTTTTTGTGTGATTTTTAAGAAAAACGTTTTTTTTGGTATAATTTTAAAAATAATCGACCGAAAAATTTTAAAACTACATTTCTAATTAGATTTCATGAAAATAAAATTATTTAAACAAAATTTAAATTTTTTTATAAAGAAATAAAAAAGTTACAGCAGTTTTTGTTTGATTTTTAAGAAAAACGCATTATTTCTAAAAAATAACGTTTTTTTGATATAATTTTAAAAGTAATCGTCTGAAAAATTTTAAAACTACATTTCTAATTAGATTTCATGAAAATAAAATTATTTAAACAAAATTTACATTTTTTTATAAAGAAATAAAAATGTTTCTGCAGTTTTAGTTTGATTTTTAAGAAAAACGCATTATTTCTAAAAAATAACGTTTTTTTTGATATAATTTTAAAAGTAATCGTCCGAAAAATTTTAAAACTACATTTCTAATTAGATTTCATGAAAATAAAATTATTTAAACAAAATTTACATTTTTTTATAAAGAAATAAAAAAGTTTCTGCAGTTTTTGTGTGATTTTTAAGAAAAACGTTTTTTTTGGTATAATTTTAAAAATAATCGACCGAAAAATTTTAAAACTACATTTCTAATTAGATTTTATGAAAATAAAATTATTTAAACAAAATTTACAATTTTTTATAAAGAAATAAAAAAGTTTCTGCAGTTTTTGTGTGATTTTTAAGAAAAACGTTTTTTTTGGTATAATTTTAAAAATATTCGTCCGAAAAATTTTAAAACTACATTTCTAATTAGATTTCATGAAAATAAAATTATTTAAACAAAATTTACATTTTTTTATAAAGAAATAAAAAAGTTTCTGCAGTTTTTGTGTGATTTTTAAGAAAAACGTTTTTTTGGTATAATTTTAAAAATAATCGACCGAAAAATTTTAAAACTACATTTCTAATTAGATTTCATGAAAATAAAATTATTTAAACAAAATTTACAATTTTTTATAAAGAAATAAAAAAGTTTCTGCAGTTTTTGTGTGATTTTTAAGAAAAACGTTTTTTTTTTGGTATAATTTTAAAAATAATCATCCGAAAAATTTTAAAACTACATTTCTAATTAGATTTCATGAAAATAAAATTATTTAAACAAAATTTACATTTTTTTATAAAGAAATAAAAAAGTTACAGCAGTTTTTGTTTGATTTTTAAGAAAAACGCATTATTTCTAAAAAATAACGTTTTTTTGATATAATTTTAAAAGTAATCGTCCGAAAAATTTTAAAACTACATTTCTAATTAGATTTCATGAAAATAATATTATTTAAACAAAATTTACATTTTTTTATAAAGAAATAAAAAAGTTACAGCAGTTTTTGTTTGATTTTTAAGAAAAACGCATTATTTCTAAAAAATAACGTTTTTTTGATATAATTTTAAAAGTAATCGTCCGAAAAATTTTAAAACTACATTTCTAATTAGATTTTATGAAAATAAAATTATTTAAACAAAATTTACATTTTTTTATAAAGAAATAAAAAAGTTTCTGCAGTTTTTGTGTGATTTTTAAGAAAAACGTTTTTTTGGTATAATTTTAAAAATAATCGACCGAAAAATTTTAAAACTACATTTCTAATTAGATTTCATGAAAATAAAATTATTAAAACAAAATTTACATTTTTTTATAAAGAAATAAAAAAGTTACAGCAGTTTTTGTTTGATTTTTAAGAAAAACGCATTATTTCTAAAAAATAACGTTTTATTGATATAATTTTAAAAGTAATCGTCCGAAAAATTTTAAAACTACATTTGTAATTAGATTTCATGAAAATAATATTATTTAAACAAAATTTACATTTTTTTATAAAGAAATAAAAAAGTTACAGCAGTTTTAGTTTGATTTTTAAGAAAAACGTTTTTTTGGTATAATTTTAAAAATAATCGACCGAAAAATTTTAAAACTACATTTCTAATTAGATTTCATGAAAATAAAATTATTTAAACAAAATTTACATTTTTTTATAAAGAAATAAAAAAGTTACAGCAGTTTTTGATTGATTTTTAAGAAAAACGCATTATTTCTAAAAAATAACGTTTTTTTGATATAATTTTAAAAGTAATCGTCCGAAAAATTTTAAAACTACATTTCTAATTAGATTTCATGAAAATAATATTATTTAAATAAAATTTACATTTTTTTATAAAGAAATAAAAAAGTTACAGCAGTTTTAGTTTGATTTTTAAGAAAAACGTTTTTTTGGTATAATTTTAAAAATAATCGACCGAAAAATTTTAAAACTACATTTCTAATTAGATTTCATGAAAATAAAATTATTTAAACAAAATTTACATTTTTTTATAAAGAAATAAAAAAGTTACAGCAGTTTTTGTTTGATTTTTAAGAAAAACGCATTATTTCTAAAAAATAACGTTTTTTTGATATAATTTTAAAAGTAATCGTCCGAAAAATTTTAAAACTACATTTCTAATTAGATTTCATGAAAATAATATTATTTAAACAAAATTTACATTTTTTATAAAGAAATAAAAAAGTTACAGCAGTTTTTGTTTGATTTTTAAGAAAAACGCATTATTTCTAAAAAATAACGTTTTTTTGATATAATTTTAAAAGTAATCGTCCGAAAATATTTAAAACTACATTTCTAATTAGATTTCATGAAAATAATATTATTTAAACAAAATTTACATTTTTTTATAAAGAAATAAAAAAGTTTCTGCAGTTTTTGTGTGATTTTTAAGAAAAACGTTTTTTTGGTATAATTTTAAAAATAATCGACCGAAAAATTTTAAAACTACATTTCTAATTAGATTTCATGAAAATAAAATTATTTAAACAAAATTTAAATTTTTTTATAAAGAAATAAAAAAGTTACAGCAGTTTTTGTTTGATTTTTAAGAAAAACGCATTATTTCTAAAAAATAACGTTTTTTTGATATAATTTTAAAAGTAATCGTCTGAAAAATTTTAAAACTACATTTCTAATTAGATTTCATGAAAATAAAATTATTTAAACAAAATTTACATTTTTTTATAAAGAAATAAAAATGTTTCTGCAGTTTTAGTTTGATTTTTAAGAAAAACGCATTATTTCTAAAAAATAACGTTTTTTTGATATAATTTTAAAAGTAATCGTCCGAAAAATTTTAAAACTACATTTCTAATTAGATTTCATGAAAATAAAATTATTTAAACAAAATTTACATTTTTTTATAAAGAAATAAAAAAGTTTCTGCAGTTTTTGTGTGATTTTTAAGAAAAACGTTTTTTTGGTATAATTTTAAAAATAATCGACCGAAAAATTTTAAAACTACATTTCTAATTAGATTTTATGAAAATAAAATTATTTAAACAAAATTTACAATTTTTTATAAAGAAATAAAAAAGTTTCTGCAGTTTTTGTGTGATTTTTAAGAAAAACGTTTTTTTGGTATAATTTTAAAAATAATCGTCCGAAAAATTTTAAAACTACATTTCTAATTAGATTTCATGAAAATAAAATTATTTAAACAAAATTTACATTTTTTTATAAAGAAATAAAAAAGTTTCTGCAGTTTTTGTGTGATTTTTAAGAAAAACGTTTTTTTGGTATAATTTTAAAAATAATCGACCGAAAAATTTTAAAACTACATTTCTAATTAGATTTCATGAAAATAAAATTATTTAAACAAAATTTACAATTTTTTATAAAGAAATAAAAAAGTTTCTGCAGTTTTTGTGTGATTTTTAAGAAAAACGTTTTTTTGGTATAATTTTAAAAATAATCATCCGAAAAATTTTAAAACTACATTTCAAATTAGATTTCATGAAAATAAAATTATTGAAACAAAATTTACAGTTTTTTATTAGGAAATAAAAAAGTTACAGCAGTTTTTGTTTGATTTTTAAGAAAAACGTTTTTTTGGTATAATTTTAAAAATAATCGACCGAAAAATTTTAAAACTACATTTCTAATTAGATTTCATGAAAATAAAATTATTTAAACAAAATTTACATTTTTTATAAAGAAATAAAAAAGTTACAGCAGTTTTTGTTTGATTTTTAAGAAAAACGCATTATTTCTAAAAAATAACGTTTTTTTGATATAATTTTAAAAGTAATCGTCCGAAAAATTTTAAAACTACATTTCTAATTAGATTTCATGAAAATAATATTAATTAAACAAAATTTACATTTTTTTATAAAGAAATAAAAAAGTTACAGCAGTTTTTGTTTGATTTTTAAGAAAAACGCATTATTTCTAAAAAATAACGTTTTTTTGATATAATTTTAAAAGTAATCGTCCGAAAAATTTTAAAACTACATTTCTAATTAGATTTCATGAAAATAATATTATTTAAACAAAATTTACATTTTTTTATAAAGAAATAAAAAAGTTTCTGCAGTTTTTGTGTGATTTTTAAGAAAAACGTTTTTTTGGTATAATTTAAAAAATAATCGACCGAAAAATTTTAAAACTACATTTTTAATTAGATTTCATGAAAATAAAATTATTTAAACAAAATTTACATTTTTTTATAAAGAAATAAAAAAGTTACAGCAGTTTTTGTTTGATTTTTAAGAAAAACGCATTATTTCTAAAAAATAACGTTTTTTTGATATAATTTTAAAAGTAATCGTCCGAAAAATTTTAAAACTACATTTCTAATTAGATTTCATGAAAATAATATTATTTAAACAAAATTTACATTTTTTTATAAAGAAATAAAAAAGTTTCTGCAATTTTTGTGTGATTTTTAAGAAAAACGTTTTTTTGGTATAATTTTAAAAATAATCGACAGAAAAATTTTAAAACTACATTTCTAATTAGATTTCATGAAAATAAAATTATTTAATCAAAATTTACATTTTTTTATAAAGAAATAAAAAAGTTACAGCAGTTTTTGTTTGATTTTTAAGAAAAACGCATTATTTCTAAAAAATAACGTTTTTTTGATATAATTTTAAAAGTAATCGTCCGAAAAATTTTAAAACTACATTTCTAATTAGATTTCATGAAAATAAAATTATTTAAACAAAATTTACATTTTTTTATAAAGAAATAAAAAAGTTTCTGCAGTTTTTGTGTGATTTTTAAGAAAAACGTTTTTTTGGTATAATTTTAAAAATAATCGACCGAAAAATTTTAAAACTACATTTCTAATTAGATTTCATGAAAATAAAATTATTTAAACAAAATTCACATTTTTTTATAAAGAAATAAAAAAGTTACAGCAGTTTTTGTTTGATTTTTAAGAAAAACGCATTATTTCTAAAAAATAACGTTTTATTGATATAATTTTAAAAGTAATCGTCCGAAAAATTTTAAAACTACATTTGTAATTAGATTTCATGAAAATAATATTATTTAAACAAAATTTACATTTTTTTATAAAGAAATAAAAAAGTTACAGCAGTTTTAGTTTGATTTTTAAGAAAAACGTTTTTTTGGTATAATTTTAAAAATAATCGACCGAAAAATTTTAAAACTACATTTCTAATTAGATTTCATGAAAATAAAATTATTTAAACAAAATTTACATTTTTTTATAAAGAAATAAAAAAGTTACAGCAGTTTTTGATTGATTTTTAAGAAAAACGCATTATTTCTAAAAAATAACGTTTTTTTGATATAATTTTAAAAGTAATCGTCCGAAAAATTTTAAAACTACATTTCTAATTAGATTTCATGAAAATAATATTATTTAAATAAAATTTACATTTTTTTATAAAGAAATAAAAAAGTTACAGCAGTTTTAGTTTGATTTTTAAGAAAAACGTTTTTTTGGTATAATTTTAAAAATAATCGACCGAAAAATTTTAAAACTACATTTCTAATTAGATTTCATGAAAATAAAATTATTTAAACAAAATTTACATTTTTTTATAAAGAAATAAAAAAGTTACAGCAGTTTTTGTTTGATTTTTAAGAAAAACGCATTATTTCTAAAAAATAACGTTTTTTTGATATAATTTTAAAAGTAATCGTCCGAAAAATTTTAAAACTACATTTCTAATTAGATTTCATGAAAATAATATTATTTAAACAAAATTTACATTTTTTTATAAAGAAATAAAAAAGTTACAGCAGTTTTTGTTTGATTTTTAAGAAAAACGCATTATTTCTAAAAAATAAAGTTTTTTTGATATAATTTTAAAAGTAATCGTCCGAAAAATTTTAAAACTACATTTCTAATTAGATTTCATGAAAATAATATTATTTAAACAAAATTTACATTTTTTTATAAAGAAATAAAAAAGTTTCTGCAATTTTTGTGTGATTTTTAAGAAAAACGTTTTTTTGGTATAATTTTAAAAATAATCGACCGAAAAATTTTAAAACTACATTTCTAATTAGATTTCATGAAAATAAAATTATTTAAACAAAATTTACATTTTTTTATAAAGAAATAAAAAAGTTACAGCAGTTTTTGTTTGATTTTTAAGAAAAACGCATTATTTCTAAAAAATAACGTTTTTTTGATATAATTTTAAAAGTAATCGTCCGAAAAATTTTAAAACTACATTTCTAATTAGATTTCATGAAAATAAAATTATTTAAACAAAATTTACATTTTTTTATAAAGAAATAAAAAAGTTTCTGCAGTTTTTGTGTGATTTTTAAGAAAAACGTTTTTTTGGTATAATTTTAAAAATAATCGACCGAAAAATTTTAAAACTACATTTCTAATTAGATTTCATGAAAATAAAATTATTTAAACAAAATTTAAATTTTTTTATAAAGAAATAAAAAAGTTACAGCAGTTTTTGTTTGATTTTTAAGAAAAACGCATTATTTCTAAAAAATAACGCTTTTTTGATATAATTTTAAAAGTAATCGTCTGAAAAATTTTAAAACTACATTTCTAATTAGATTTCATGAAAATAAAATTATTTAAACAAAATTTACATTTTTTTATAAAGAAATAAAAATGTTTCTGCAGTTTTAGTTTGATTTTTAAGAAAAACGCATTATTTCTAAAAAATAACGTTTTTTTGATATAATTTTAAAAGTAATCGTCCGAAAAATTTTAAAACTACATTTCTAATTAGATTTCATGAAAATAAAATTATTTAAACAAAATTTACATTTTTTTATAAAGAAATAAAAAAGTTTCTGCAGTTTTTGTGTGATTTTTAAGAAAAACGTTTTTTTGGTATAATTTTAAAAATAATCGACCGAAAAATTTTAAAACTACATTTCTAATTAGATTTCATGAAAATAAAATTATTTAAACAAAATTTACAATTTTTTATAAAGAAATAAAAAAGTTTCTGCAGTTTTTGTGTGATTTTTAAGAAAAACGTTTTTTTGGTATAATTTTAAAAATAATCGTCCGAAAAATTTTAAAACTACATTTCTAATTAGATTTCATGAAAATAAAATTATTTAAACAAAATTTACATTTTTTTATAAAGAAATAAAAAAGTTTCTGCAGTTTTTGTGTGATTTTTAAGAAAAACGTTTTTTTGGTATAATTTTAAAAATAATCGACCGAAAAATTTTAAAACTACATTTCTAATTAGATTTCATGAAAATAAAATTATTTAAACAAAATTTACAATTTTTTATAAAGAAATAAAAAAGTTTCTGCAGTTTTTGTGTGATTTTTAAGAAAAACGTTTTTTTGGTATAATTTTAAAAATAATCATCCGAAAAATTTTAAAACTACATTTCTAATTAGATTTCATGAAAATAAAATTATTGAAACAAAATTTACAGTTTTTTATTAGGAAATAAAAAAGTTACAGCAGTTTTTGTTTGATTTTTAAGAAAAACGTTTTTTTGGTATAATTTTAAAAATAATCGACCGAAAAATTTTAAAACTACATTTCTAATTAGATTTCATGAAAATAAAATTATTTAAACAAAATTTACATTTTTTATAAAGAAATAAAAAAGTTACAGCAGTTTTTGTTTGATTTTTAAGAAAAACGCATTATTTCTAAAAAATAACGTTTTTTTGATATAATTTTAAAAGTAATCGTCCGAAAAATTTTAAAACTACATTTCTAATTAGATTTCATGAAAATAATATTATTTAAACAAAATTTACATTTTTTTATAAAGAAATAAAAAAGTTACAGCAGTTTTTGTTTGATTTTTAAGAAAAACGCATTATTTCTAAAAAATAACGTTTTTTTGATATAATTTTAAAAGTAATCGTCCGAAAAATTTTAAAACTACATTTCTAATTAGATTTCATGAAAATAATATTATTTAAACAAAATTTACATTTTTTTATAAAGAAATAAAAAAGTTTCTGCAGTTTTTGTGTGATTTTTAAGAAAAACGTTTTTTTGGTATAATTTTAAAAATAATCGACCGAAAAATTTTAAAACTACATTTTTAATTAGATTTCATGAAAATAAAATTATTTAAACAAAATTTACATTTATTTATAAAGAAATAAAAAAGTTACAGCAGTTTTTGTTTGATTTTTAAGAAAAACGCATTATTTCTAAAAAATAACGTTTTTTTGATATAATTTTAAAAGTAATCGTCCGAAAAATTTTAAAACTACATTTCTAATTAGATTTCATGAAAATAAAATTATTTAAACAAAATTTACATTTTTTTCTAAAGAAATAAAAAAGTTTCTGCAGTTTTTGTGTGATTTTTAAGAAAAACGTTTTTTTGGTATAATTTTAAAAATAATCGTCCGAAAAATTTTAAATATACATTTCTAATTAGATTTCATGAAAATAAAATTATTTAAACAAAATTTGCAGTTTTTTATTAAGAAATAAAAAAGTTACAGCAGTTTTTGTTTGATTTTTATGAAAAACGTTTTTTTGGTATAATTTTAAAAAAAATCGACCGAAAAATTTTAAAACTACATTTCTAATTAGATTTCATGAAAATAAAATTATTTAAACAAAATTTACATTTTTTATAAAGAAATAAAAAAGTTACAGCAGTTTTTGTTTGATTTTTAAGAAAAACGCATTATTTCTAAAAAATAACGTTTTTTTGATATAATTTTAAAAGTAATCGTCCGAAAAATTTTAAAACTACATTTCTAATTAGATTTCATGAAAATAATATTATTTAAACAAAATTTACATTTTTTTATAAAGAAATAAAAAAGTTACAGCAGTTTTTGTTTGATTTTTAAGAAAAACGCATTATTTCTAAAAAATAACGTTTTTTTGATATAATTTTAAAAGTAATCGTCCGAAAAATTTTAAAACTACATTTCTAATTAGATTTCATGAAAATAATATTATTTAAACAAAATTTACATTTTTTTATAAAGAAATAAAAAAGTTTCTGCAGTTTTTGTGTGATTTTTAAGAAAAACGTTTTTTTGGTATAATTTTAAAAATAATCGACCGAAAAATTTTAAAACTACATTTTTAATTAGATTTCATGAAAATAAAATTATTTAAACAAAATTTACATTTTTTTATAAAGAAATAAAAAAGTTACAGCAGTTTTTGTTTGATATTTAAGAAAAACGCATTATTTCTAAAAAATAACGTTTTTTTGATATAATTTTAAAAGTAATCGTCCGAAAAATTTTAAAACTACATTTCTAATTAGATTTCATGAAAATAAAATTATTTAAACAAAATTTACATTTTTTTCTAAAGAAATAAAAAAGTTTCTGCAGTTTTTGTGTGATTTTTAAGAAAAACGTTTTTTTGGTATAATTTTAAAAATAATCGACCGAAAAATTTTAAAACTACATTTCTAATTAGATTTCATGAAAATAAAATTATTTAAACAAAATTTACATTTTTTTATAAAGAAATAAAAAAGTTACAGCAGTTTTTGTTTGATTTTTAAGAAAAACGCATTATTTCTAAAAAATTATGTTTTTTTGATATAATTTTAAAAGTAATCGTCCGAAAAATTTTAAAACTACATTTCTAATTAGATTTCATGAAAATAAAATTATTTAAACAAAATTTACATTTTTTTATAAACAAATAAAAAAGTTTCTGCAGTTTTTGTGTGATTTTTAAGAAAAACGTTTTTTTGGTACAATTTTAAAAATAATTGACCGAAAAATTTTAAAACTACATTTCTAATTAGATTTCATGAAAATAAAATTATTTAAACAAAATTTACATTTTTTTATAAAGAAATAAAAAAGTTACAGCAGTTTTTGTTTGATTTTTAAGAAAAACGCATTATTTCTAAAAAATAACGTTTTTTTGATATAATTTTAAAAGTAATCGTCCGAAAAATTTTAAAACTACATTTCTAATTAGATTTCATGAAAATAAAATTATTTAAACAAAATTTACATTTTTTTATAAAGAAATAAAAAAGTTTCTGCAGTTTTAGTTTGATTTTTAAGAAAAACGCATTATTTCTAAAAAATAACGTTTTTTTGATATAATTTTAAAAGTAATCGTCCGAAAAATTTTAAAACTACATTTCTAATTAGATTTCATGAAAATAAAATTATTTAAACAAAATTTACATTTTTTTATAAAGAAATAAAAAAGTTTCTGCAGTTTTTGTGTGATTTTTAAGAAAAACGTTTTTTTGGTATAATTTTAAAAATAATCGACCGAAAAATTTTAAAACTACATTTCTAATTAGATTTCATGAAAATAAAATTATTTAAACAAAATTTACAATTTTTTATAAAGAAATAAAAAAGTTTCTGCAGTTTTTGTGTGATTTATAAGAAAAACGTTTTTTTGGTATAATTTTAAAAATAATCGTCCGAAAAATTTTAAAACTACATTTCTAATTAGATTTCATGAAAATAAAATTATTTAAACAAAATTTACAGTTTTTTATTAAGAAATAAAAAAGTTACAGCAGTTTTTGTTTGATTTTTAAGAAAAACGTTTTTTTGGTATAATTTTAAAAATAATCGACCGAAAAATTTTAAAACTACATTTCTAATTAGATTTCATGAAAATAAAATTATTTAAACAAAATTTACATTTTTTTATAAAGAAATAAAAAAGTTACAGCAGTTTTTGTTTGATTTTTAAGAAAAACGCATTATTTCTAAAAAATAAGGTTTTTTTGATATAATTTTAAAAGTAATCGTCCGAAAAATTTTAAAACTACATTTCTAATTAGATTTCATGAAAATAATATTATTTAAACAAAATTTACATTTTTTTATAAAGAAATAAAAAAGTTACAGCAGTTTTAGTTTGATTTTTAAGAAAAACGTTTTTTTGGTATAATTTTAAAAATAATCGACTGAAAAATTTTAAAACTACATTTCTAATTAGATTTCATGAAAATAAAATTATTTAAACAAAATTTACATTTTTTTATAAAGAAATAAAAAAGTAACAGCAGTTTTTGTTTGATTTTTAAGAAAATCGCATTATTTCTAAAAAATAACGTTTTTTTGATATAATTTTAAAAGTAATCGTCCGAAAAATTTTAAAACTACATTTCTAATTAGATTTCATGAAAATAATATTATTTAAACAAAATTTACATTTTTTTATAAAGAAATAAAAAAGTTACAGCAGTTTTTGTTTGATTTTTAAGAAAAACGCATTATTTCTAAAAAATAACGTTTTTTTGATATAATTTTAAAAGTAATCGTCCGAAAAATTTTAAAACTACATTTCTAATTAGATTTCATGAAAATAATATTATTTAAACAAAATTTACATTTTTTTATAAAGAAATAAAAGTTTCTGCAGTTTTTGTGTGATTTTTAAGAAAAACGTTTTTTTGGTATAATTTTAAAAATAATCGACCGAAAAATTTTAAAACTACATTTCTAATTAGATTTCATGAAAATAAAATTATTTAAACAAAATTTACATTTTTTTATAAAGAAATAAAAAAGTTACAGCAGTTTTTGTTTGATTTTTAAGAAAAACGCATTATTTCTAAAAAATAACGTTTTTTTGATATAATTTTAAAAGTAATCGTCCGAAAAATTTTAAAACTACATTTCTAATTAGATTTCATGAAAATAAAATTATTTAAACAAAATTTACATTTTTTTATAAAGAAATAAAAAAGTTTCTGCAGTTTTTGTGTGATTTTTAAGAAAAACGTTTTTTTGGTATAATTTTAAAAATAATCGACCGAAAAATTTTAAAACTACATTTCTAATTAGATTTCATGAAATTAAAATTATTTAAACAAAATTTACATTTTTTTATAAAGAAATAAAAAAGTTACAGCAGTTTTTGTTTGATTTTTAAGAAAAACGCATTATTTCTAAAAAATAACGTTTTTTTGATATAATTTTAAAAGTAATCGTCCGAAAAATTTTAAAACTACATTTCTAATTAGATTTCATGAAAATAAAATTATTTAAACAAAATTTACATTTTTTTATAAAGAAATAAAAAAGTTTCTGCAGTTTTTGTGTGATTTTTAAGAAAAACGTTTTTTTGGTATAATTTTAAAAATAATCGAACGAAAAATTTTAAAACTACATTTCTAATTAGATTTCATGAAAATAAAATTATTTAAACAAAATTTACATTTTTTTATAAAGAAATAAAAAAGTTACAGCAGTTTTTCTTTGATTTTTAAGAAAAACGCATTACTTCTAAAAAATAACGTTTTTTTGATATAATTTTAAAAGTAATCGTCCGAAAAATTTTAAAACTACATTTCTAATTAGATTTCATTAAAATAAAATTATTTAAACAAAATTTACATTTTTTTATAAAGAAATAAAAAAGTTTCTGCAGTTTTTGTGTGATTTTTAAGAAAAACGTTTTTTTGGTATAATTTTAAAAATAATCGACCGAAAAATTTTAAAACTACATTTCTAATTAGATTTCATGAAAATAAAATTATTTAAACAAAATTTACATTTTTTTATAAAGAAATAAAAAAGTTACAGCAGTTTTTGTTTGATTTTTAAGAAAAACGCATTATTTCTAAAAAATAACGTTTTTTTGATATAATTTTAAAAGTAATCGTCCGAAAAATTTTAAAACTACATTTCTAATTAGATTTCATGAAAATAAAATTATTTAAACAAAATTTGCATTTTTTTATAAAGAAATAAAAAAGTTTCTGCAGTTTTTGTGTGATTTTTAAGAAAAACGTTTTTTTGGTATAATTTTAAAAATAATCGACCGAAAAATTTTAAAACTACATTTCTAATTAGATTTCATGAAAATAAGATTATTTAAACAAAATTTACATTTTTTGATAAAGAAATAAAAAAGTTACAGCAGTTTTTGTTTGATTTTTAAGAAAAACGCATTATTTCTAAAAAATAACGTTTTTTTGATATAATTTTAAAAGTAATCGTCCGAAAAATTTTAAAACTACATTTCTAATTAGATTTCATGAAAATAATATTATTTAAACAAAATTTACATTTTTTTATAAAGAAATAAAAAAGTTACAGCAGTTTTAGTTTGATTTTTAAGAAAAACGTTTTTTTGGTATAATTTTAAAAATAATCGACCGAAAAATTTTAAAACTACATTTCTAATTAGATTTCATGAAAATAAAATTATTTAAACAAAATTTACATTTTTTTATAAAGAAATAAAAAAGTTACAGCAGTTTTTGTTTGATTTTTAAGAAAAACGCATTATTTCTAAAAAATATCGTTTTTTTGATATAATTTTAAAAGTAATCGTCCGAAAAATTTTAAAACTACATTTCTAATTAGATTTCATGAAAATAATATTATTTAAACAAAATTTACATTTTTTTATAAAGAAATAAAAAAGTTACAGCAGTTTTTGTTTGATTTTTAAGAAAAACGCATTATTTCTAAAAAATAACGTTTTTTTGATATAATTTTAAAAGTAATTTTCCGAAAAATTTTAAAACTACATTTCTAATTAGATTTCATGAAAATGATATTATTTAAACAAAATTTACATTTTTTTATAAAGAAATAAAAAAGTTTCTGCAGTTTTTGTGTGATTTTTAAGAAAAACGTTTTTTTGGTATAATTTTAAAAATAATCGACCGAAAAATTTTAAAACTACAT
>CAXARA010001306.1:0-28306 GCA_963971135.1 Stenus bimaculatus
AAAAAAGTTTCTGCAGTTTTTGTGTGATTTTTAAGAAAAACGTTTTTTTGGTATAATTTTAAAAATAATCGTCCGAAAAATTTTAAAACTACATTTCTAATTAGATTTCATGAAAATAAAATTATTTAAACAAAATTTACATTTTTTTATAAAGAAATAAAAAAGTTTCTGCAGTTTTTGTGTGATTTTTAAGAAAAACGTTTTTTTGGTATAATTTTAAAAATAATCGACCGAAAAAGTTTAAAACTACATTTCTAATTAGATTTCATGAAAATAAAATTATTTAAACAAAATTTACATTTTTTTATAAAGAAATAAAAAAGTTACAGCAGTTTTTGTTTGTTTTTTAAGAAAAACGCATTATTTCTAAAAAATAACGTTTTTTTGATATAATTTTAAAAGTAATCGTCCGAAAAATTCTAAAACTACATTTCTAATTAGATTTCATGAAAATAAAATTATTTAAACAAAATTTAAATTTTTTTATAAAGAAATAAAAAAGTTTCTGCAGTTTTTGTGTGATTTTTAAGAAAAACGCATTATTTCTAAAAAATAACGTTTTTTTGGTATAATTTTAAAAATAATCGTCCGAAAAATTTTAAAACTATATTTCTAATTAGATTTCATGAAAATAAAATTATTTAAACAAAATTTACATTTTTTTATAAAGAAATAAAAAAGTTTCTGCAGTTTTTGTGTGATTTTTAAGAAAAACGTTTTTTTGGTATAATTTTAAAAATAATCGTCCGAAAAATTTTAAAACTACATTTCTAATTAGATTTCATGAAAATAAATTTATTTAAACAAAATTGACATTTTTTTATAAAGAAATAAAAAAGTTTCTGCAGTTTTTGTGTGATTTTTAAGAAAAACGTTTTTTTGGTATAATTTTAAAAATAATCGACCGAAAAATTTTAAAACTACATTTCTAATTAGATTTCATGAAAATAAAATTATTTAAACAAAATTTACATTTTTTTATAAAGAAATAAAAAAGTTACAGCAGTTTTTGTTTGATTTTTAAGAAAAACGCATTATTTCTAAAAAATAACGTTTTTTTGGTATAATTTTAAAAATAATCGACAGAAAAATTTTAAAACTACATTTCTAATTAGATTTCATGAAAATAAAATTATTTAAACAAAATTTACATTTTTTTATAAAGAAATAAAAAAGTTACAGCAGTTTTTGTTTGATTTTTAAGAAAAACGCATTATTTCTAAAAAATAATGTTTTTTTGGTATAATTTTAAAAATAATCGACAGAAAAATTTTAAAACTACATTTCTAATTAGATTTCATGAAAATAAAATTATTTAAACAAAATTTACATTTTTTTATAAAGAAATAAAAAAGTTTCTGCAGTTTTTGTGTGATTTTTAAGAAAAACGTTTTTTTGGTATAATTTTAAAAATAATCGTCCGAAAAATTTTAAAACTACATTTCTAATTAGATTTCATCAAAATAAAATTATTTAAACAAAATTTACATTTTTTTATAAAGAAATAAAAAAGTTTCTGCAGTTTTTGTGTGATTTTTAAGAAAAACGTTTTTTTGGTATAATTTTAAAAATAATCGACCGAAAAATTTTAAAACTACATTTCTAATTAGATTTCATGAAAATAAAATTATTTAAACAAAATTTACATTTTTTTATAAAGAAATAAAAAAGTTACAGCAGTTTTTGTTTGTTTTTTAAGAAAAACGCATTATTTCTAAAAAATAACGTTTTTTTGATATAATTTTAAAAGTAATTCGTCCGAAAAATTCTAAAACTACATTTCTAATTAGATTTCATGAAAATAAAATTATTTAAACAAAATTTACATTTTTTTATAAAGAAATAAAAAAGTTTCTGCAGTTTTTGTGTGATTTTTAAGAAAAAGGTTTTTTTGGTATAATTTTAAAAATAATCGACCGAAAAATTTTAAAACTACATTTCTAATTAGATTTCATGAAAATAAAATTATTTAAACAAAATTTACATTTTTTTATAAAGAAATAAAAAAGTTTTTGCAGTTTTTTTGTGATTTTTAAGAAAAACGTTTTTTTGGTATAATTTTAAAAATAATCGACCGAAAAATTTTAAAACTACATTTCTAATTAGATTTCATGAAAATAAAATTATTTAAACAAAATTTACATTTTTTTATAAAGAAATAAAAAAGTTACAGCAGTTTTTGTTTGATTTTTAAGAAAAACGTTTTTTTGGTATAATTTTAAAAATAATCGTCCGAAAAATTTTAAAACTACATTTCTAATTAGATTTCATGAAAATAAAATTATTTAAACAAAATTTACATTTTTTTATAAAGAAATAAAAAAGTTACAGCAGTTTTTGTTTGATTTTAAAGAAAAACGCATTATTTCTAAAAAATAACGTTTTTTTGGTATAATTTTAAAAATAATCGACAGAAAAATTTTAAAACTACATTTCTAATTAGATTTCATGAAAATAAAATTATTTAAACAAAATTTACATTTTTTTATAGAGAAATAAAAAAGTTTCTGCAGTTTTTGTGTGATTTTTAAGAAAAATGTTTTTTTGGTATAATTTTAAAAATAATCGTCCGAAAAATTTTAAAACTACATTTCTAATTAGATTTCATGAAAATAAAATTATTTAAACAAAATTTACATTTTTTTATAAAGAAATAAATAAGTTACAGCAGTTTTTGTTTGATTTTTAAGAAAAACGCATTATTTCTAAAAAATAACGTTTTTTTGGTATAATTTTAAAAATAATCGACAGAAAAATTTTAAAACTACATTTCTAATTAGATTTCATGAAAATAAAATTATTTAAACAAAATTTACATTTTTTTATAAAGAAATAAAAAAGTTTTTGCAGTTTTTTTGTGATTTTTAAGAAAAACGTTTTTTTGGTATAATTTTAAAAATAATCGACCGAAAAATTTTAAAACTACATTTCTAATTAGATTTCATGAAAATAAAATTATTTAAACAAAATTTACATTTTTTTATAAAGAAATAAAAAAGTTACAGCAGTTTTTGTTTGATTTTTAAGAAAAACGCATTATTTCTAAAAAATAACGTTTTTTTGGTATAATTTTAAAAATAATCGTCCTAAAAATTTTAAAACTACATTTCTAATTAGATTTCAGGAAAATAAAATTATTTAAACAAAATTTACATTTTTTTATAAAGAAATAAAAAAGTTTTTACAGTTTTTTTGTGATTTTTAAGAAAAATGTTTTTTTGGTATATTTTTAAAAATAATCGACCGAAAAATTTTAAAACTACATTTCTAATTAGATTTCATGAAAATAAAATTATTTAAACAAAATTTACATTTTTTTATAAAGAAATAAAAAAGTTTCTGCAGTTTTTGTGTGATTTTTAAGAAAAACGTTTTTTTGGTATAATTTTAAAAATAATCGTCCGAAAAATTTTCAAACTACATTTCTAATTAGATTTCATGAAAATAAAATTATTTAAACAAAATTTACATTTTTTTATAAAGAAATAAAAAAGTTACAGCAGTTTTTTTGTGATTTTTAAGAAAAACGTTTTTTTGGTATAATTTTAAAAATATTCGACCGAAAAATTTTAAAACTACATTTCTAATTAGATTTCATGAAAATAAAAGTTTTTAAACAAAATTTACATTTTTTTATAAAGAAATAAAAAAGTTACAGCAGTTTTTGTTTGATTTTTAAGAAAAACGCATTATTTCTAAAAAATTACGTTTTTTTGGTATAATTTTAAAAATAATCGTCCGAAAAATTTTAAAACTATATTTCTAATTAGATTTCATGAAAATAAAATTATCTAAACAAAATTTACATTTTTTTATAAAGAAATAAAAAAGTTTCTGCAGTTTTTGTGTGATTTTTAAGAAATACGTTTTTTTGGTATAATTTTAAAAATAATCCACCGAAAAATTTTAAAACTACATTTCTAATTAGATTTCATGAAAATAAAATTATTTAAACAAAATTTACATTTTTTTATAAAGAAATAAAAAAGTTACAGCAGTTTTTGTTTGATTTTTAAGAAAAACGCATTATTTCTAAAAAATAACGTTTTTTTGGTATAATTTTAAAAATAATCGACAGAAAAATTTTAAAACTACATTTCTAATTAGATTTCATGAAAATAAAATTATTTAAACAAAACTTACATTTTTTTATAAAGAAATAAAAAAGTTACAGCAGTTTTTGTTTGATTTTTAAGAAAAACGCAATATTTCTAAAAAATAACGTTTTTTTGGTATAATTTTAAAAATAATCGTCCGAAAAATTTTAAAACTACATTTCTAATTAGATTTCAGGAAAATAAAATTATTTAAACAAAATTTACATTTTTTTATAAAGAAATAAAAAAGTTTTTGCAGTTTCTTTGTGATTTTTAAGAAAAATGTTTTTTTGGTATATTTTTAAAAATAATCGACCGAAAAATTTTAAAACTACATTTCTAATTAGATTTCATGAAAATAAAATTATTTAAACAAAATTTACATTTTTTTATAAAGAAATAAAAAAGTTTCTGCAGTTTTTGTGTGTTTTTTAAGAAAAACGTTTTTTTGGTATAATTTTAAAAATAATCGTCCGAAAAATTTTAAATCTACATTTCTAATTAGATTTCATGAAAATAAAATTATTTAAACAAAATTTACATTTTTTTATAAAGAAATAAAAAAGTTACAGCAGTTTTTTTGTGATTTTTAAGAAAAACGTTTTTTTGGTATAATTTTAAAATTAATCGACCGAAAAATTTTAAAACTACATTTCTAATTAGATTTCATGAAAATAAAATTATTTAAACAAAATTTACATTTTTTTATTAAGAAATAAAAAAGTTACAGCAGTTTTTGTTTGATTTTTAAGAAAAGCGCATTATTTCTAAAAAATAACGTTTTTTTGGTATAATTTTAAAAATAATCGACAAAAAAATTTTAAAACTACATTTCTAATTAGATTTCATGAAAATAAAATTATTTAAACAAAATTTACATTTTTTTATTAAGAAATAAAAAAGTTACAGCAGTTTTTGTTTGATTTTTAAGAAAAGCGCATTATTTCTAAAAAATAACGTTTTTTTGGTATAATTTTAAAAATAATCGACAAAAAAATTTTAAAACTACATTTCTAATTAGATTTCATGAAAATAAAATTATTTAAACAAAATTTACATTTTTTTATAAAGAAATAAAAAAGTTTCTGCAGTTTTTGTGTGATTTTTAAGAAAAACGTTTTTTTGGTATAATTTTAAAAATAATCGACCGAAAAATTATAAAACTACATTTCTAATTAGATTTCATGAAAATAAAATTACTTAAACAAAATTTACATTTTTTTATAAAGAAATAAAAAAGTTACAGCAGTTTTTGTTTGATTTTTAAGAAAAACGCATTATTTCTAAAAAATAACGTTTTTTTGGTATAATTTTAAAAATAATCGTCCGAAAAAATTTAAAACTATATTTCTAATTAGATTTCATGAAAATAAAATTATTTAAACAAAATTTACATTTTTTTATAAAGAAATAAAAAAGTTTCTGCAGTTTTTGTGTGATTTTTAAGAAACACGTTTTTTTGGTATAATTTTAAAAATAATCGTCCGAAAAATTTTAAAACTACATTTCTAATTAGATTTCATGAAAATAAATTTATTTAAACAAAATTGACATTTTTTTATAAAGAAATAAAAAAGTTTCTGCAGTTTTTGTGTGATTTTTAAGAAAAACGTTTTTTTGGTATAATTTTAAAAATAATCGACCGAAAAATTTTAAAACTACATTTCTAATTAGATTTCATGAAAATAAAATTATTTAAACAAAATTTACATTTTTTTATAAAGAAATAAAAAAGTTACAGCAGTTTTTGTTTGATTTTTAAGAAAAACGCATTATTTCTAAAAAATAACGTTTTTTTGGTATAATTTTAAAAATAATCGACAGAAAAATTTTAAAACTACATTTCTAATTAGATTTCATGAAAATAAAATTATTTAAACAAAATTTACACTTTTTTATAAAGAAATAAAAAAGTTACAGCAGTTTTTGTTTGATTTTTAAGAAAAACGAATTATTTCTAAAAAATAATGTTTTTTTGGTATAATTTTAAAAATAATCGACAGAAAAATTTTAAAACTACATTTCTAATTAGATTTCATGAAAATAAAATTATTTAAACAAAATTTACATTTTTTTATAAAGAAATAAAAAAGTTTCTGCAGTTTTTGTGTGATTTTTAAGAAAAACGTTTTTTTGGTATAATTTTAAAAATAATCGTCCGAAAAATTTTAAAACTACATTTCTAATTAGATTTCATGAAAATAAAATTATTTAAACAAAATTTACATTTTTTTATAAAGAAATAAAAAAGTTTCTGCAGTTTTTGTGTGATTTTTAAGAAAAACGTTTTTTTGGTATAATTTTAAAAATAATCGACCGAAAAAGTTTAAAACTACATTTCTAATTAGATTTCATGAAAATAAAATTATTTAAACAAAATTTACATTTTTTTATAAAGAAATAAAAAAGTTACAGCAGTTTTTGTTTGTTTTTTAAGAAAAACGCATTATTTCTAAAAAATAACGTTTTTTTGATATAATTTTAAAAGTAATCGTCCGAAAAATTCTAAAACTACATTTCTAATTAGATTTCATGAAAATAAAATTATTTAAACAAAATTTACATTTTTTTATAAAGAAATAAAAAAGTTTCTGCAGTTTTTGTGTGATTTTTAAGAAAAACGCATTATTTCTAAAAAATAACGTTTTTTTGGTATAATTTTAAAAATAATCGTCCGAAAAATTTTAAAACTATATTTCTAATTAGATTTCATGAAAATAAAATTATTTAAACAAAATTTACATTTTTTTATAAAGAAATAAAAAAGTTTCTGCAGTTTTTGTGTGATTTTTAAGAAAAACGTTTTTTTGGTATAATTTTAAAAATAATCGTCCGAAAAATTTTAAAACTACATTTCTAATTAGATTTCATGAAAATAAATTTATTTAAACAAAATTGACATTTTTTTATAAAGAAATAAAAAAGTTTCTGCAGTTTTTGTGTGATTTTTAAGAAAAACGTTTTTTTGGTATAATTTTAAAAATAATCGACCGAAAAATTTTAAAACTACATTTCTAATTAGATTTCATGAAATTAAAATTATTTAAACAAAATTTACATTTTTTTATAAAGAAATAAAAAAGTTACAGCAGTTTTTGTTTGATTTTTAAGAAAAACGCATTATTTCTAAAAAATAACGTTTTTTTGGTATAATTTTAAAAATAATCGACAGAAAAATTTTAAAACTACATTTCTAATTAGATTTCATGAAAATAAAATTATTTAAACAAAATTTACATTTTTTTATAAAGAAATAAAAAAGTTACAGCAGTTTTTGTTTGATTTTTAAGAAAAACGCATTATTTCTAAAAAATAATGTTTTTTTGGTATAATTTTAAAAATAATCGACAGAAAAATTTTAAAACTACATTTCTAATTAGATTTCATGAAAATAAAATTATTTAAACAAAATTTACATTTTTTTATAAAGAAATAAAAAAGTTTCTGCAGTTTTTGTGTGATTGTTAAGAAAAACGTTTTTTTGGTATAATTTTAAAAATAATCGTCCGAAAAATTTTAAAACTACATTTCTAATTAGATTTCATCAAAATAAAATTATTTAAACAAAATTTACATTTTTTTATAAAGAAATAAAAAAGTTTCTGCAGTTTTTGTGTGATTTTTAAGAAAAACGTTTTTTTGGTATAATTTTAAAAATAATCGACCGAAAAATTTTAAAACTACATTTCTAATTAGATTTCATGAAAATAAAATTATTTAAACAAAATTTACATTTTTTTATAAAGAAATAAAAAAGTTACAGCAGTTTTTGTTTGTTTTTTAAGAAAAACGCATTATTTCTAAAAAATAACGTTTTTTTGATATAATTTTAAAAGTAATCGTCCGAAAAATTCTAAAACTACATTTCTAATTAGATTTCATGAAAATAAAATTATTTAAACAAAATTTACATTTTTTTATAAAGAAATAAAAAAGTTTCTGCAGTTTTTGTGTGATTTTTAAGAAAAAGGTTTTTTTGGTATAATTTTAAAAATAATCGACCGAAAAATTTTAAAACTACATTTCTAATTAGATTTCATGAAAATAAAATTATTTAAACAAAATTTACATTTTTTTATAAAGAAATAAAAAAGTTTTTGCAGTTTTTTTGTGATTTTTAAGAAAAACGTTTTTTTGGTATAATTTTAAAAATAATCGACCGAAAAATTTTAAAACTACATTTCTAATTAGATTTCATGAAAATAAAATTATTTAAACAAAATTTACATTTTTTTATAAAGAAATAAAAAAGTTACAGCAGTTTTTGTTTGATTTTTAAGAAAAACGTTTTTTTGGTATAATTTTAAAAATAATCGTCCGAAAAATTTTAAAACTACATTTCTAATTAGATTTCATGAAAATAAAATTATTTAAACAAAATTTACATTTTTTTATAAAGAAATAAAAAAGTTACAGCAGTTTTTGTTTGATTTTAAAGAAAAACGCATTATTTCTAAAAAATAACGTTTTTTTGGTATAATTTTAAAAATAATCGACAGAAAAATTTTAAAACTACATTTCTAATTAGATTTCATGAAAATAAAATTATTTAAACAAAATTTACATTTTTTTATAGAGAAATAAAAAAGTTTCTGCAGTTTTTGTGTGATTTTTAAGAAAAATGTTTTTTTGGTATAATTTTAAAAATAATCGTCCGAAAAATTTTAAAACTACATTTCTAATTAGATTTCATGAAAATAAAATTATTTAAACAAAATTTACATTTTTTTATAAAGAAATAAATAAGTTACAGCAGTTTTTGTTTGATTTTTAAGAAAAACGCATTATTTCTAAAAAATAACGTTTTTTTGGTATAATTTTAAAAATAATCGACAGAAAAATTTTAAAACTACATTTCTAATTAGATTTCATGAAAATAAAATTATTTAAACAAAATTTACATTTTTTTATAAAGAAATAAAAAAGTTTTTGCAGTTTTTTTGTGATTTTTAAGAAAAACGTTTTTTTGGTATAATTTTAAAAATAATCGACCGAAAAATTTTAAAACTACATTTCTAATTAGATTTCATGAAAATAAAATTATTTAAACAAAATTTACATTTTTTTATAAAGAAATAAAAAAGTTACAGCAGTTTTTGTTTGATTTTTAAGAAAAACGCATTATTTCTAAAAAATAACGTTTTTTTGGTATAATTTTAAAAATAATCGTCCTAAAAATTTTAAAACTACATTTCTAATTAGATTTCAGGAAAATAAAATTATTTAAACAAAATTTACATTTTTTTATAAAGAAATAAAAAAGTTTTTACAGTTTTTTTGTGATTTTTAAGAAAAATGTTTTTTTGGTATATTTTTAAAAATAATCGACCGAAAAATTTTAAAACTACATTTCTAATTAGATTTCATGAAAATAAAATTATTTAAACAAAATTTACATTTTTTTATAAAGAAATAAAAAAGTTTCTGCAGTTTTTGTGTGATTTTTAAGAAAAACGTTTTTTTGGTATAATTTTAAAAATAATCGTCCGAAAAATTTTCAAACTACATTTCTAATTAGATTTCATGAAAATAAAATTATTTAAACAAAATTTACATTTTTTTATAAAGAAATAAAAAAGTTACAGCAGTTTTTTTGTGATTTTTAAGAAAAACGTTTTTTTGGTATAATTTTAAAAATAATCGACCGAAAAATTTTAAAACTACATTTCTAATTAGATTTCATGAAAATAAAAGTTTTTAAACAAAATTTACATTTTTTTATAAAGAAATAAAAAAGTTACAGCAGTTTTTGTTTGATTTTTAAGAAAAACGCATTATTTCTAAAAAATTACGTTTTTTTGGTATAATTTTAAAAATAATCGTCCGAAAAATTTTAAAACTATATTTCTAATTAGATTTCATGAAAATAAAATTATCTAAACAAAATTTACATTTTTTTATAAAGAAATAAAAAAGTTTCTGCAGTTTTTGTGTGATTTTTAAGAAATACGTTTTTTTGGTATAATTTTAAAAATAATCGACCGAAAAATTTTAAAACTACATTTCTAATTAGATTTCATGAAAATAAAATTATTTAAACAAAATTTACATTTTTTTATAAAGAAATAAAAAAGTTACAGCAGTTTTTGTTTGATTTTTAAGAAAAACGCATTATTTCTAAAAAATAACGTTTTTTGGCATAATTTTAAAAATTTTAAAACTATATTTCTAATTAGATTTCATGAAAATAAAATTATTTAAACAAAATTTACATTTTTTTATAAAGAAATAAAAAAGTTTCTGCAGTTTTTCTGTGATTTTTAAGAAAAACGTTTTTTTGGTATAATTTTAAAAATAATCGTCCGAAAAATTTTAAATCTACATTTCTAATTAGATTTCATGAAAATAAAATTATTTAAACAAAATTTACATTTTTTTATTAAGAAATAAAAAAGTTACAGCAGTTTTTGATTGATTTTTAAGAAAAACGCATTATTTCTAAAAAATAACGTTTTTTTGGTATAATTTTAAAAATAATCGACAAAAAAATTTTAAAACTACATTTCTAATTAGATTTCATGAAAATAAAATTATTTAAACAAAATTTACATTTTTTTATTAGGAAATAAAAAAGTTACAGCAGTTTTTGTTTGATTTTAAGAAAAACGCATTATTTCTAAAAAATAACGTTTTTTTGGTATAATTTTAAAATAATCGACAGAAAAATTTTAAAACTACATTTCTAATTAGATTTCACGAAAATAAAATTATTTAAACAAAATTTACATTTTTTTATAAAGAAATAAAAAAGTTTCTGCAGTTTTTGTGTGATTTTTAAGAAAAACGTTTTTTTGGTATAATTTTAAAAATAATCGACCGAAAAATTTTAAAACTACATTTCTAATTAGATTTCATGAAAATAAAATTACTTAAACAAAATTTACACTTTTTTATAAAGAAATAAAAAAGTTACAGCAGTTTTTGTTTGATTTTTAAGAAAAACGCATTATTTCTAAAAAATAACGTTTTTTTGGTATAATTTTAAAAATAATCGTCCGAAAAATTTTAAAACTATATTTCTAATTAGATTTCATGAAAATAAAATTATTTAAACAAAATTTACATTTTTTTATAAAGAAATAAAAAAGTTTCTGCAGTTTTTGTGTGATTTTTAAGAAAAACGTTTTTTTGGTATAATTTTAAAAATAATCGTCCGAAAAATTTTAAAACTACATTTCTAATTAGATTTCATGAAAATAAATTTATTTAAACAAAATTTACATTTTTTTATAAAGAAATAAAAAAGTTTCTGCAGTTTTTGTGTGATTTTTAAGAAAAACGTTTTTTTGGTATAATTTTAAAATAATCGTCCGAAAAATTTTAAAACTACATTTCTAATTAGATTCATGAAAATAAAATTATTTAAACAAAATTTACATTTTTTTATAAAGAAATAAAAAAGTTACAGCAGTTTTTGTTTGATTTTTAAGAAAAACGCATTATTTCTAAAAAATAACGTTTTTTTGATATAATTTTAAAAGTAATCGTCCGAAAAATTTTAAAACTACATTTCTAATTAGATTTCATGAAAATAAAATTATTTAAACAAAATTTACATTTTTTTATGAAGAAATAAAAAAGTTTCTGCAGTTTTTGTGTGATTTTTAAGAAAAACGTTTTTTTGGTATAATTTTAAAAATAATCGACCGAAAAATTTAAAACTACATTTCTAATTAGATTTCATGAAAATAAAATTATTTAAACAAAATTTACATTTTTTTATAAAGAAATAAAAAGTTACAGCAGTTTTTGTTTGATTTTTAAGAAAAACGCATTATTTCTAAAAAATAACGTTTTTTTGGTATAATTTTAAAAATAATCGACAGAAAAATTTTAAAACTACATTTCTAATTAGATTTCATGAAAATAAAATTATTTAAACAAAATTTACACTTTTTTATAAAGAAATAAAAAAGTTACAGCAGTTTTTGTTTGATTTTTAAGAAAAACGAATTCGTTTTTTTGGTATAATTTTAAAAATAATCGACCGAAAAATTTTAAAACTACATTTCTAATTAGATTTCATGAAAATACAATTATTTAAACAAAATTTACATTTTTTTATAAAGAAATAAAAAAGTTACAGCAGTTTTTGTTTGATTTTTAAGAAAAACGCATTATTTCTAAAAAATAACGTTTTTTGGCATAATTTTAAAAATTTTAAAACTATATTTCTAATTAGATTTCATGAAAATAAAATTATTTAAACAAAATTTACATTTTTTTATAAAGAAATAAAAAAGTTTCTGCAGTTTTTGTGTGATTTTTAAGAAAAACGTTTTTTTGGTATAATTTTAAAAATAATCGTCCGAAAAATTTTAAATCTACATTTCTAATTAGATTTCATGAAAATAAAATTATTTAAACAAAATTTACATTTTTTTATTAAGAAATAAAAAAGTTACAGCAGTTTTTGATTGATTTTTAAGAAAAACGCATTATTTCTAAAAAATAACGTTTTTTTGGTATAATTTTAAAAATAATCGACAGAAAAATTATAAAACTACATTTCTAATTAGATTTCATGAAAATAAAATTATTTAAACAAAATTTACATTTTTTTATAAAGAAATAAAAAAGTTACAGCAGTTTTTGTTTGATTTTTAAGAAAAACGAATTATTTCTAAAAAATAACGTTTTTTTGGTATAATTTTAAAAATAATCGACAGAAAAATTTTAAAACTACATTTCTAATTAGATTTCATGAAAATAAAATTATTTAAACAAAATTTACATTTTTTTATAAAGAAATAAAAAAGTTTCTGCAGTTTTTGTGTGATTTTTAAGAAAAACGTTTTTTTGGTATAATTTTAAAAATAATCGTCCGAAAAATTTTAAAACTACATTTCTAATTAGATTTCATGAAAATAAAATTATTTAAATAAAATTTACATTTTTTTATAAAGAAATAAAAAAGTTTCTGCAGTTTTTGTGTGATTTTTAAGAAAAACGTTTTTTTGGTATAATTTTAAAAATAATCGACCGAAAAATTTTAAAACTACATTTCTAATTAGATTTCATGAAAATAAAATTATTTAAACAAAATTTACATTTTTTTAAAAAGAAATAAAAAAGTTACAGCAGTTTTTGTTTGTTTTTTAAGAAAAACGCATTATTTCTAAAAAATAATTTTTTTTGATATAATTTTAAAAGTAATCGTCCGAAAAATTTTAAAACTACATTTCTAATTAGATTTCATGAAAATAAAATTATTTAAACAAAATTTACATTTTTTTATAAAGAAATAAAAAAGTTTCTGCAGTTTTTGTGTGATTTTTAAGAAAAAGGTTTTTTTGGTATAATTTTAAAAATAATCGACCGAAAAATTTTAAAACTACATTTCTAATTAGATTTTATGAAAATAAAATTATTTAAACAAAATTTACATTTTTTTAAAAAGAAATAAAAAAGTTACAGCAGTTTTTGTTTGATTTTTAAGAAAAACGCATTATTTCTAAAAAATAACGTTTTTTTGGTATAATTTTAAAAATAATCGACAGAAAAAATTTAAAACTACATTTCTAATTAGATTTCATGAAAATAAAATTATTTAAACAAAATTTACATTTTTTTATAAAGAAATAAAAAAGTTACAGCAGTTTTTGTGTGATTTTTAAGAAAAACGTTTTTTTGGTATAATTTTAAAAATAATCGACCGAAAAATTTTAAAACTACATTTTTAATTAGATTTCATGAAAATAAAATTATTTAAACAAAATTTACATTTTTTTATAAAGAAATAAAAAAGTTACAGCAGTTTTTGTTTGATTTTTAAGAAAAACGCATTATTTCTAAAAAATAACGTTTTTTTTGATATAATTTTAAAAGTAATCGTCCGAAAAATTTTAAAACTACATTTCTAATTAGATTTCATGAAAATAAAATTATTTAAACAAAATTTACATTTTTTTATAAAGAAATAAAAAAGTTTCTGCAGTTTTTGTGTGATTTTTAAGAAAAACATTTTTTTGGTATAATTTTAAAAATAATCGACCGAAAAATTTTAAAACTACATTTCTAATTAGATTTCATGAAAATAAAATTATTTAAACAAAATTTACATTTTTTTATAAAGAAATAAAAAAGTTACAGTAGTTTTTGTTTGATTTTTAAGAAAAACGCATTATTTCTAAAAAATAACGTTTTTTTGGTATAATTTTAAAAATAATCGACAGAAAAATTTTAAAACTACATTTCTAATTAGATTTCATGAAAATAAAATTATTTAAACAAAATTTACATTTTTTTATAAAGAAATAAAAAAGTTACAGCAGTTTTTGTTTGATTTTTAAGAAAAACACATTATTTCTAAAAAATAAAGTTTTTTTGGTATAATTTTAAAAATAATCGACAGAAAAATTTTAAAACTACATTTCTAATTAGATTTCATGAAAATAAAATTATTTAAACAAAATTTACATTTTTTTATAAAGAAATAAAAAAGTTTCTGCAGTTTTTGTGTGATTTTTAAGAAAAACGTTTTTTTGGTATAATTTTAAAAATAATCGTCCGATAAATTTTAAAACTACATTTCTAATTAGATTTCATGAAAATAAAATTATTTAAACAAAATTTACATTTTTTTATATAGAAATAAAAAAGTTACAGCAGTTTTTGTTTGATTTTTTAGAAAACGCATTATTTCTAAAAAATAACGTTTTTTTGGTATAATTTTAAAAATAATCGACAGAAAAATTTTAAAACTACATTTCTAATTAGATTTCATGAAAATAAAATTATTTAAACAAAATTTACATTTTTTTATAAAGAAATAAAAAAGTTACAGCAGTTTTTGTTTGATTTTTAAGAAAAACACATTATTTCTAAAAAATAAAGTTTTTTTGGTATAATTTTAAAAATAATCGACAGAAAAATTTTAAAACTACATTTCTAATTAGATTTCATGAAAATAAAATTATTTAAACAAAATTTACATTTTTTTATAAAGAAATAAAAAAGTTACAGCAGTTTTTGTTTGATTTTTAAGAAAAACGCATTATTTCTAAAAAATAACGTTTTTTTGGTATAATTTTAAAAATAATCAACAGAAAAATTTTAAAACTACATTTCTAATTAGATTTCATGAAAATAAAATTATTTAAACAAAATTTACATTTTTTTATAAAGAAATAAAAAAGTTTTTGCAGTTTTTTTGTGATTTTTAAGAAAAACGTTTTTTTGGTATAATTTTAAAAATACTCGACCGAAAAATTTTAAAACCACATTTCTAATTAGATTTCATGAAAATAAAATTATTTAAACAAAAGTTACATTTTTTTATAAAGAAATAAAAAAGTTACAGCAGTTTATGTTTGATTTTTAAGAAAAACGCATTATTTCTAAAAAATAACGTTTTTTTGGTATAATTTTAAAAATAATCGACAGAAAAATTTTAAAACTACATTTCTAATTAGATTTCATGAAAATAAAATTATTTAAACAAAATTTACATTTTTTTATAAAGAAATAAAAAAGTTTCTGCAGTTTTTGTGTGATTTTTAAGAAAAACGTTTTTTTGGTATAATTTTAAAAATAATCGTCCGATAAATTTTAAAACTACATTTCTAATTAGATTTCATGAAAATAAAATTATTTAAACAAAATTTACATTTTTTTATATAGAAATAAAAAAGTTACAGCAGTTTTTGTTTGATTTTTAAGAAAAACGCATTATTTCTAAAAAATAAAGTTTTTTTGATATAATTTTAAAAGTAATCGTCCGAAAAATTTTAAAACTACATTTCTAATTAGATTTCATGAAAATAAAATTATTTAAACAAAATTTACATTTTTTTATAAAGAAATAAAAAAGTTTCTGCAGTTTTTGTGTGATTTTTAGAAAAAGGTTTTTTTGGTATAATTTAAAAAATAATCGACCGAAAAATTTTAAAACTACATTTCTAATTAGATTTCATAAAAATAAAATTATTTAAACAAAATTTACATTTTTTTATAAAGAAATAAAAAAGTTACAGCAGTTTTTGTTTGATTTTTAAGAAAAACGCATTATTTCTAAAATATAACGTTTTTTTGGTATAATTTTAAAAATAATCGACAGAAAAATTTTAAAACTACATTTCTAATTAGATTTCATGAAAATAAAATTATTTAAACAAAATTTACATTTTTTTATAAAGAAATAAAAAAGTTTCTGCAGTTTTTTTGTGATTTTTAAGAAAAACGTTTTTTTGGTATAATTTTAAAAATAATCGACCGAAAAATTTTAAAACTACATTTCTACTTAGATTTCATGAAAATAAAATAATTTAAACAAAATTTACACATTTTTATAAAGAAATAAAAAAGTTTTTGCAGTTTTTTTGTGATTTTTAAGAAAAACGTTTTTTTGGTATAATTTTAAAAATAATCGACCGAAAAATTTTAAAACTACATTTCTAATTAGATTTTATGAAAATAAAATTATTTAAACAAAATTTACATTTTTTTATAAAGAAATAAAAAAGTTTCTGCAGTTTTTGTGTGATTTTTAAGAAAAACGTTTTTTTGGTATAATTTTAAAAATAATCGACCGAAAAATTTTAAAACTACATTTCTAATTAGATTTCATGAAAATAAAATTACTTAAACAAAATTTACATTTTTTTATAAAGAAATAAAAAAGTTACAGCAGTTTTTGTTTGAGTTTTAAGAAAAACGCATTATTTCTAAAATATAACGTTTTTTTGGTATAATTTTAAAAATAATCGACAGAAAAATTTTAAAACTACATTTCTAATTAGATTTCATGAAAATAAAATTATTTAAACAAAATTTACATTTTTTTATAAAAAAATAAAAAAGTTTCTGCAGTTTTTGTGTGATTTTTAAGAAAAACGTTTTTTTGGTATAATTTTAAAAATAATCGTCCGAAAAATTTTAAAACTACATTTCTAATTAGATTTCATGAAAATAAAATTATTTAAACAAAATATACATTTTTTTATTAAGAAATAAAAAAGTTACAGCAGTTTTTGTTTGATTTTTAAGAAAAACGCATTATTTCTAAAAAATAACGTTTTTTTGGTATAATTTTAAAAATAATCGACAGAAAAATTTTAAAACTACATTTCTAATTAGATTTCATGAAAATAAAATTATTTAAACAAAATTTAAATTTTTTTATAAAGAAATAAAAAAGTTTCTGCAGTTTTTGTGTGATTTTTAAGAAAAACGTTTTTTTGGTGTAATTTTAAAAATAATCGTCCGAAAAATTTTAAAACTACATTTCTAATTAGATTTCATGAAAATAAAATTATTTAAACAAAATTTACATTTTTTTATTAAGAAATAAAAAAGTTACAGCAGTTTTTGTTTGATTTTTAAGAAAAACGCATTATTTCTAAACAATAACGTTTTTTTGGTATAATTTTAAAAATAATCGTCCGAAAAATTTTAAAACTATATTTCTAATTAGATTTCATGAAAATAAAATTATTTAAACAAAATTTACATTTTTTTATAAAGAAATAAAAAAGTTTCTGCAGTTTTTGTGTGATTTTTAAGAAAAATGTTTTTTTGGTTTAATTTTAAAAATAATCGTCCGAAAAATTTTAAAACTACATTTCTAATTAGATTTCATGAAAATAAAATTATTTAAACAAAATTTACATTTTTTTATAAAGAAATAAAAAAGTTTCTGCAGTTTTTGTGTGATTTTTAAGAAAAACGTTTTTTTGGTATAATTTTAAAAATAATCGTCCGAAAAATTTTAAAACTACATTTCTAATTAGATTTCATGAAAATAAAATTATTTAAACAAAATTTACATTTTTTTATAAAGAAATAAAAAAGTTACAGAAGTTTTTGTTTGATTTTTAAGAAAAACGCATTATTTCTAAAAAATAAGGTTTTTTTGGTATAATTTTAAAAATAATCGACAGAAAAATTTTAAAACTACATTTCTAATTAGATTTCATGAAAATAAAATTATTTAAACAAAATTTACATTTTTTTATAAAGAAATAAAAAAGTTACAGCAGTTTTTGTTTGATTTTTAAGAAAACGCATTATTTCTAAAAAATAACGTTTTTTTGGTATAATTTTAAAAATAATCGTCCGAAAAATTTTAAAACTACATTTCTATTTAGATTTCATGAAAATAAAATTATTTAAACAAAATTTACATTTTTTTATAAAGAAATAAAAAAGTTTTTGCAGTTTTTTTGTGATTTTTAAGAAAAACGTTTTTTTGGTATAATTTTAAAAATAATCGACCGAAAAATTTTAAAACTACATTTCTAATTAGATTTCATGAAAATAAAATTATTTAAACAAAATTTACATTTTTTTATAAAGAAATAAAAAAGTTACAGCAGTTTTTGTTTGATTTTTAAGAAAAACGCATTATTTCTAAAAAATAACGTTTTTTTGGTATAATTTTAAAAATAATCGACAGAAAAATTTTAAAACTACATTTCTAATTAGATTTCATGAAAATAAAATTATTTAAACAAAATTTACATTTTTTTATAAAGAAGTAAAAAAGTTTCTGCAGTTTTTGTGTGATTTTTAAGAAAAACGTTTTTTTGGTATAATTTTAAAAATAATCGTCCGAAAAATTTTAAAACTACATTTCTAATTAGATTTCATGAAAATAAAATTATTTAAACAAAATTTATATTTTTTTATATAGAAATAAAAAAGTAACAGCAGTTTTTGTTTGATTTTTAAGAAAAACGCATTATTTCTAGAAAATAACGTTTTTTTGATATAATTTTAAAAGTAATCGTCCGAAAAATTTTAAAACTACATTTCTAATTAGATTTCATGAAAATAAAATTATTTAAACAAAATTTACATTTTTTTATTAAGAAATAAAAAAGTTACAGCAGTTTTTGTTTGATTTTTAAGAAAAACGTTTTTTTGGTATAATTTTAAAAATAATCGACAGAAAAATTTTAAAACTACATTTCTTATTAGATTTCATGAAAATAAAATTATTTAAACAAAATTTACATTTTTTTATAAAGAAATAAAAAAGTTTCTGCAGTTTTTGTGTGATTTTTAAGAAAAACGTTTTTTTGGAATAATTTTAAAAATAATCGACCGAAAAATTTTAAAACTACATTTCTAATTAGATTTCATGAAAATAAAATTATTTAAACAAAATTTACATTTTTTTATCAAGAAATAAAAAAGTTACAGCAGTTTTTGTTTGATTTTTAAGAAAAACGCATTATTTCTAAAAAATAACGTTTTTTTGGTATAATTTTAAAAATAATCGACAGAAAAATTTTAAAACTACATTTCTAATTAGATTTCATGAAAATAAAATTATTTAAACAAAATTTACATTTTTTTATAAAGAAATAAAAAAGTTTCTGCAGTTTTTGTGTGATTTTTAAGAAAAACGTTTTTTTGGTATAATTTTAAAAATAATCGACCGAAAAATTTTAAAACTACATTTCTATTAGATTTCATGAAAATAAAATTACTTAAACAAAATTAACATTTTTTTATAAACAAATAAAAAAGTTACAGCAGTTTTTGTTTGAGTTTTAAGAAAAACGCATTATTTCTAAAAAATAACGTTTTTTTTGGTATAATTTTAAAAATAATCGACAGAAAAATTTTTAAACAAAATTTCTAATTGGATTTCATGAAAATAAAATTATTTAAACAAAATTTACATTTTTTTATAAAAAAATAAAAAAGTTTCTGCAGGTTTTGTGTGATTTTTAAAAAAAATGTTTTTTTGGTATAATTTTAAAAATAATCGTCCGAAAAATTTTAAAACTACATTTCTAATTAGATTTCATGAAAATAAAATTATTTAAACAAAATTTACATTTTTTTATAAAGAAATAAAAAAGTTACAGCAGTTTTTGTTTGATTTTTAAGAAAAACGCATTATTTCTAAAAAATAACGATTTTTTGGTATAATTTTAAAAATAATCAACAGAAAAATTTTAAAACTACATTTCTAATTAGATTTCATGAAAATAAAATTATTTAAACAAAATTTACATTTTTTTATAAAGAAATAAAAAAGTTACAGCAGTTTTTGTTTGATTTTTAAGAAAAACGCATTATTTCTAAAAAATAACGTTTTTTTGGTATAATTTTAAAAATAATCGACAGAAAAATTTTAAAACTACATTTCTAATTAGATTTCATGAAAATAAAATTATTTAAACAAAATTTACATTTTTTTTATAAAGAAATAAAAAAGTTTCTGCAGTTTTTGTGTGATTTTTAAGAAAAACGTTTTTTTGGTATAATTTTAAAAATAATCGACCGAAAAATTTTAAAACTACATTTCTAATTAGATTTCATGAAAATAAAATTATTTAAACAAAATTTACATTTTTTTATAAAGAAATAAAAAAGTTACAGCAGTTTTTGTTTGATTTTTAAGAAAAACGCATTATTTCTAAAAAATAAGGTTTTTTTGGTATAATTTTAAAAATAATCGTCCGAAAAATTTTAAAACTATATTTCTAATTAGATTTCATGAAAATAAAATTATTTAAACAAAATTTACATTTTTTTATAAAGAAATAAAAAAGTTTCTGCAGTTTTTGTGTGATTTTTAAGAAAAACGTTTTTTTGGTATAATTTTAAAAATAATCGTCCGAAAAATTTTAAAACTACATTTCTAATTAGATTTCATGAAAATAAAATTATTTAAACAAAATTACATTTTTTTATTAGGAAATAAAAAAGTTACAGCAGTTTTTGTTTGATTTTTAAGAAAAACGCATTATTTCTAAAAAATAACGTTTTTTTGGTATAATTTTAAAAATAATCCTCCGAAAAATTTTAAAACTACATTTCTAATTAGATTTCATGAAAATAAAATTATTTAAACAAAATTTACATTTTTTTATTAAGAAATAAAAAAGTTACAGCAGTTTTTGTTTGATTTTTAAGAAAAACGCATTATTTCTAAAAAATAACGTTTTTTTGGTATAATTTTAAAAATAATCGACAGAAAAATTTTAAAACTACATTTCTAATTAGATTTCATGAAAATAAAGTTATTTAAACAAAACTTACATTTTTTTATAAAGAAATAAAAAAGTTTCTGCAGTTTTTGTGTGATTTTTAAGAAAAAGGTTTTTTTGGTATAATTTTAAAAATAATCGACCGAAAAATTTTAAAACTACATTTCTAATTAGAGTTCATGAAAATAAAATTATTTAAACAAAATTTACATTTTTTTATAAAGAAATAAAAAAGTTACAGCAGTTTTTGTTTGATTTTTAAGAAAAACGCAATATTTCTAAAAAATAACGTTTTTTTGGTATAATTTTAAAAATAATCGACAGAAAAATTTTAAAACTACATTTCTAATTAGATTTCATGAAAATAAAATTATTTAAACAAAATTTACATTTTTTTATAAAGAAATAAAAAAGTTTCTGCAGTTTTTTTGTGATTTTTAAGAAAAACGTTTTTTTGGTATAATTTTAAAAATAATTGACCGAAAAATTTTAAAACTACATTTCTACTTAGATTTCATGAAAATAAAATTATTTAAACAAAATTTACACATTTTTATAAAGAAATAAAAAAGTTTTTGCTGTTTTTTTGTGATTTTTAAGAAAAACGTTTTTTTGGTATAATTTTAAAAATAATCGACCGAAAAATTTTAAAACTACATTTCTAATTAGATTTCATGAAAATAAAATTATTTAAACAAAATTTACATTTTTTTATAAAGAAATAAAAAAGTTTCTGCAGTTTTTGTGTGATTTTTAAGAAAAACGTTTTTTTGGTATAATTTTAAAAATAATCGACCGAAAAATTTTAAAACTACATTTCTAATTAGATTTCATGAAAATAAAATTACTTAAACAAAATTTACATTTTTTTATAAAGAAATAAAAAAGTTACAGCAGTTTTTGTTTGAGTTTTAAGAAAAACGCATTATTTCTAAAAAATAACGTTTTTTTGGTATAATTTTAAAAATAATCGACAGAAAAATTTTAAAACAAAATTTCTAATTAGATTTCATGAAAATAAAATTATTTAAACAAAATTTACATTTTTTTATAAAAAAATAAAAAAGTTTCTGCAGTTTTTGTGTGATTTTTAAGAAAAATGTTTTTTTGGTATAATTTTAAAAATAATCGTCCGAAAAATTTTAAAACTACATTTCTAATTAGATTTCATGAAAATAAAATTATTTAAACAAAATTTACATTTTTTTATTAAGAAATAAAAAAGTTACAGCAGCTTTTGTTTGATTTTTAAGAAAAACGCATTATTTCTAAAAAATAACGTTTTTTTGGTATAATTTTAAAAATAATCGACAGAAAAATTTTAAAACTACATTTCTAATTAGATTTCATGAAAATAAAATTATTTAAACAAAATTTACATTTTTTTATAAAGAAATAAAAAAGTTACAGCAGTTTTTGTTTGATTTTTAAGAAAAACGCATTATTTCTAAAAAATAACGATTTTTTGGTATAATTTTAAAAATAATCAACAGAAAGATTTTAAAACTACATTTCTAATTAGATTTCATGAAAATAAAATTATTTAAACAAAATTTACATTTTTTTATAAAGAAATAAAAAAGTTACAGCAGTTTTTGTTTGATTTTTAAGAAAAACGCATTATTTCTAAAAAATAACGTTTTTTTGGTATAATTTTAAAAATAATCGACAGAAAAATTTTAAAACTACATTTCTAATTAGATTTCATTAAAATAAAATTATTTAAACAAAATTTACATTTTTTTATAAAGAAATAAAAAAGTTTCTGCAATTTTTGTGTGATTTTTAAGAAAAACGTTTTTTTGGTATAATTTTAAAAATAATCGACCGAAAAATTTTAAAACTACAATTCTAATTAGATTTCATGAAAATAAAATTATTTAAACAAAATTTACATTTTTTTATAAAGAAATAAAAAAGTTACAGCAGTTTTTGTTTGATTTTTAAGAAAAACGCATTATTTCTAAAAAATAACGTTTTTTTGGTATAATTTTAAAAATAATCGTCCGAAAGATTTTAAAACTATATTTCTAATTAGATTTCATGAAAATAAAATTATTTAAACAAAATTTACATTTTTTTATAAAGAAATAAAAAAGTTTCTGCAGTTTTTGTGAGATTTTTAAGAAAAACGTTTTTTTGGTATAATTTTAAAAATAATCGTCCGAAAAATTTTAAAACTACATTTCTAATTAGATTTCATGAAAATAAAATTATTTAAACAAAATTTCCATTTTTTTTTAGGAAATAAAAAAGTTACAGCAGTTTTTGTTTGATTTTTAAGAAAAACGCATTATTTCTAAAAAATAACGTTTTTTTGGTATAATTTTAAAAATAATCGTCCGAAAAATTTTAAAACTACATTTCTAATTAGATTTCATGAAAATAAAATTATTTAAACAAAATTTACATTTTTTTATAAAGAAATAAAAAAGTTTCTGCAGTTTTTGTGTGATTTTTAAGAAAAACGTATTTTTGGTATAATTTTAAAAATAATCGACCGAAAAATTTTAAAACTACATTTCTAATTAGATTTTATGAAAATAAAATTATTTAAACAAAATTTACATTTTTTTATGAAGAAATAAAAAAGTTTCTGCAGTTTTTGTGTGATTTTTAAGAAAAATGTTTTTTTGGTATAATTTTAAAAATAATCGACCGAAAAATTTTAAAACTACATTTCTAATTAGATTTTATGAAAATAAAATTATTTAAACAAAATTTACATTTTTTTATAAAGAAATAAAAAAGTTTCTGCAGTTTTTGTGTGATTTTTAAGAAAAACGTTTTTTTGGTATAATTTTAAAAATAATCGACCGAAAAATTTTAAAACTACATTTCTAATTAGATTTCATGAAAATAAAATTACTTAAACAAAATTTACATTTTTTTATAAAGAAATAAAAAAGTTACAGCAGTTTTTGTTTGAGTTTTAAGAAAAACGCATTATTTCTAAAAAATAACGTTTTTTTGGTATAATTTTAAAAATAATCGTCCGAAAGATTTTAAAACTATATTTCTAATTAGATTTCATGAAAATAAAATTATTTAAACAAAATTTACATTTTTTTATAAAGAAATAAAAAAGTTACAGCAGTTTTTGTTTGATTTTTAAGAAAAACGCAATATTTCTAAAAAATAACGTTTTTTTGGTATAATTTTAAAAATAATCGACAGAAAAATTTTAAAACTACATTTCTAATTAGATTTCATGAAAATAAAATTATTTAAACAAAATTTACATTTTTTTATAAAGAAATAAAAAAGTTTCTGCAGTTTTTTTGTGATTTTTAAGAAAAACGTTTTTTTGGTATAATTTTAAAAATAATCGTCCGAAAGATTTTAAAACTATATTTCTAATTAGATTTCATGAAAATAAATAAATAAATAAATAATAAATAACTTTATTGCCCAACAGACTTTCGTCCAATAATAGGGTAACATAAACATTTGCAAATATATAAAATAACAGGGTAAGAACAATACAAAAAGTGACACTATAATATAACATACATACATAATATAATATATGCAGATACATGTTAATTTAATAGAGATTATTTAATTAATTAATGCGCACAAGATAAAATTAATTTCTTATAACTTATAAAGTTGGGGATGAATATGTCAGCATTGTATTGAAAGTGATGATATGATTGATACAATTTAAACAGAGGTGAGTTTAAATGATTATTAGTATTAGGTGCTGTATATGAGAAAGTAAGGCAGTTTCTAGTGGCCTTAAGAGGAATATGGAAATTAAGAGAAGAAAGGGTGAAAGGATCATCAATGATATTGTGTACAATTTTATAACAATAGAGAGCATGTATAATTTGATGTTTCACAGCAATAGTCAAAAAGTTGAATTCATTGAGAAGACTTTGATAGGTTACGGATTGATCAGGATAAATTTTGTACTTTATTTTGAACAGGTATTTTAAGAATCTCTTTTGAACATTCTCAAGCATGTTTATATATCTGCAGTATACAGGTGACCATACAACCGCACAATAAGTAAGTCTGCTCAGAATATAGGCATTAAATAAAGTAACAATTGTGTTGATATCAATAAATGCCTTTGAGTTGCGCATGATAAAACCTAGCATACGATAACACTGTGAGACCAATGAGAGGATGTGGCAGTTAAAATTTAATTTGCTATCAAAAATAACACCCAGGTCCTTTTGTTCGTTAACACGATTCAGAGGTTTATTACACATAGAGTAATTGAACCTAACTGAATGCACTTTGCGCGAGAAGGACAACACGAAGCACTTATTCACATTCACTTCAAGGCCATTTTTACCGCACCATTTACTAAAGTTGTTGGCATCCTCTTCAAGTTGGACACAGTCTTCAACGCTATTGATAATACGAAGAAATTTAAAATCATCAGCAAATCCGAGATAATGTGACGACGTGGCGCTTGTAGCATCATTAATATACAGCAGGAACAGTAAGGGTCCTAGTGTTGATCCCTGCGGAACCCCTGATGATGGTATAAATTTAAAAGAAGTGTAACCATTATATTCAACAACCTGCTGTCTATTGTTTAGGTAAGAGGCTAAAACCGACACTATGTTATCATTGATATCGAAATTCTTTAACTTATTCAGCAGTTTGGTGTGAACCAATTTATCAAAAGCCTTGCTAAGATCCATGTATATTACATCACATTGCTTACGATCGTCCAGTGCAGATGAAATAAATTGACAGGCATTAAATAGGTTGGTACATGTTGATCTACGTTTCATGAAGCCATGTTGTTGAATTGGAATTATTTTTTCAACTCTGGAGTATATATGCTCAGTCAGTATACTTTCAAATACTTTTGAGAAGTTACTCAACAGAGCTATGGGTCTGTAGTTCGAAACATCATTTTTTGGACCTTTCTTAAAAACTGGACATATACGTACTAGTTTCCATACATCAGGAAATGTGGAATATTTGAGCATGAGGTTAAAAATGTAGGTGATGGGTTTGGACAATAAGCTCGAGCAGTCTTTTAAAAAAAAGCTCGGTATTAAATCGCAACCGGCTGTAAGTTTACCGTTTAGCTTTTTTAGGTGCCTGATAACTGTGTCTTCTGATATGTTGAAATTACCGAACTGATCCAATCGAGTATAATCGGATAAAATAGGTTTAGTAGAAGGTTCATATACACTAGAAAACTGAGTCGCAAAAGCATTGACAATTTTCTGTGGATCGTTAAGCAGCTCGCCATTGCAGTACATAGCCCCTGGTATTCTGGAGTCATTCTTCATGGAATTTATATAGGACCAAAGCATAGTTGGGTCTGATGTGATGGATTTCTCAGATTCTCGAATGTATGCATTTCTACTATTGGTGATTTTTAATTTTAGGGATCTCCGTATCTCTTGAAAGCGCAACTTAGCTTCATTATTATTTTGTCGACGGTAGTTATCATGCAGTTTAGCTTTCAATTTTAGGTCGGTTAATATCGACTTATTAAACCATGGTGGATACTCAGTTTTTCTTTTATATGGCAGGTATTTGGGTACGTATACATCTAGGCTGCTGTAGAGATTATTATATAAATAATTACAAGCATCTTCAACATTATTAATATTGTAAAGTTCATCCCAATTGAGATGAATAATGGTATCGTATAATCCAATCAAATTTGCACGTTTAAAATTATATTTTGGTAGAGGATTACTAACAAAATTAGGAGTACTTTCACTTATTACAGTCACTTGAGTTAATAAAGATGGATGATACGGATCTTCTGCAACAATAGGATCAAGATCACGAGATATTGTGCATTGCAAGTTTCCAGATGCAAGAACCAAGTCAAGGATGCGATCTTTACAATTAAGTACATTATTCAATTGACAGATGGAATTTATAGACAAGAAATTCTCCAGAGATATTGTATAGTTGTTTCCTGAATCAGTGTAGGTAATGCTATCATAATATTTGGGAATATTAAAGTCGCCAACGATTAGAGTGTTCTTATTAAGGTCAAATTGCTGTTCTAAGCTTTCAAGAATATTATTATAATCGAGTAGGACTGTTGCAGGTGGAATGTAAATACATATTAAAGTGATTTCATAGGTTGAAGATTTCACTTGGACAGCAACTACTTCAGCAGGATAGAAGGTATCATGATCCAACGCAATGAGCTGTGAAGTGATGGTATTTTTTACAGCTAGAAGAACACCTCCTCCTTTACGATTTTTGCGATCAGAACGGTAAACATGGAAATACGATGGAAATAACTCGGAATCGATAACACCTCTTTGCAGCCAAGTTTCAGTTATAAAGACAATGTCGTGGTTAACGGCACATATATTATTTAAGAAAGCATTTGTTTTGGAATTGAGTCCTCTTACATTTTGGTAATAGCAGGAAATTTGTTGCGTTGATGAATAAGTTTGCTGGGCATTTACAAGTTTTTTTGGACGTTCTGTTTGGAAATAATTTTAGGACAATTATTAATAAATTTTAAGATTAGATTTTTTTCGCCTTCTTGTTCCCTACGTTTAAGCTCTTTGATTGTACTTGTGAGTTCCTCCCTTTGCATTATAGTTCGATCAGGTTGGACCCGAATCTTTTCAGGTAATTTATTCTTGTTTTGCATAACCTTATAGACATCAAATTTGTTCAGTAGCTTAGCTTTAATAGGGCGAGGACGATCGCCTTTCTTTCCCACTCTAAAAATTTTTTGGATTACATCCGCACCCAGTATAGGTTCCAGCGTGGATTTGACAATCCGATTATCTTCGTGCTCAATATTGCCAACTGTTGACTCAGGTATATTGTAGAGAATGATGGAGTCCTCCTTACTCTTGCGAAGTTCAAGCTCTGCAATGAGACCATTGTCCGAAGAGCAGCTGTTACTTGCACTGGTATTGCTGGCGAGTTGATTGAACTTATTATTTAAATCATTAAACTGGGATCTTAAAGCAGAGTACTCAGCTTTAAGATTATCGACAGTTTCAGCAAGTAATCGGATTTCTTGGATATCCTTACGTTGCGCTTCAAAGCCTTCTACCAGTTTTGAAATAGAATTTTGAAGAGATGTAACAATGAGCGTTAGGTCCTGCAAGGGACCAGTCATTGCACCAGTTGGTTCCTCAGTGGCTATAAGATCGGGACAGCAGTCAAATTCCTCCTCATCATTAAATTTACCAGAGCGCACACGAGCGGAGCAGCTAACGTGGTAAGTGGATTTGCATCGAACGCAGACTACTCTCTCCTTTACTACGTCCTTTGAACATTTGTTGCACCGCGGTCTGT